>PVJI01010581.1:0-59756 GCA_004026765.1 Micronycteris hirsuta
CATCCAGACTCCAAATACCAAGGACACCTTAATGGAGAAAGCATAGTTGAAACTGGGTTGTGAAGGGCATTGCAGAATTCACCAAGCAAAGGGGATTTAAAAGCATTATGGAAAAGGGTGACACTGTGACTAAGGAAACCCAGTAATCTGGTGGCAACTTCAGATTTAGAGATGAAAGAAACTATGACCATAGGAAGATGTGTCTAATTCTCTTAATTTCCTTTTGTGGCAGGCATGAGGCAGAATACACTGTTCTCTAATCCTCCAGTCTTGATTCCCTTAACTGTCTTCTATTCTAAAGAGCAAACTGCAAGCATCTTATTTAATTCATAAACACTGCATTCTATTAGAAAAATATTGTCATAAATATGCATGCATAAGTACAATGAAGTCATACTAGTGAATAAATTAATGCATTCCAGAAGATTAGAATATATGTAAAAATAGTTTTCAAATTAAATATGGTTTTCTACCAGAGCTAAAGTTCCTTGAAAGAGTAACTATATTCTGAGTTAGCACCCAGAACAGTGGGTGGATTAGAAAAGAATGATGAATGAATGAATGGCAATCTAGTTTATATAATCATGTATGCATTTCAGCAGATGGTGCAATTTAGGAGTGCATTTTTCATCCTCATCATTCTTTTCAAAACCTGAAAGCCTCACTCTGATTTCCTCATGCCTGTCCACACTTTTGGAATATACTGTCTCCAGGCCCAGCCATGTTCCAAAAGAAATGCCACCAGTTAGAGGCACAAAAATTAAATAAACTGATGTATCATATATTGAATGAGTGTTGGCAAATATCAAGATTGGCAGACAGATGGGATTCCACAGAGAAGGTGCAGATGGACCAGTCAGCCCAGAAGGGAAGTCCTTGAATGTTTTTCTGGAAAAGCAAATGTTTCATTTCTATATACTTTCATTGTTGTATTGTTACAGTTGATATTTTCAAACCATGAAAATATCTTTAAAAATATGAGATTTTTAACAAATACCTCCTTAACTTTGTATCATTTCTTCTTGGTCAGACTTCCAGAGAGGTTTTATTTACTTACTTTTTAATAAAATAGTGTCTTGAAAACTTATCTGTATTCTATTAGTGTTATTATTACTTAATTTAGAAGTAAATAAATATTCCTGGGATAATGATCATTAAATAATTTTGCTTTACCATAAGAGAGTTTTTCTGAAAATATTTCTAAGCAGAACAAATATTTAAATTCCAGAAATAGAAATTGTAATTTATTGCAGGATTAGAAAACACTATCTCTGTCTATTTGATTATTTTTAGATATATACAGCATGCAATCAAAAGTGCTGATTATAAAAACACTCTTCATTGTATGCCCATTAACCCCAAGAGAGACTAAACTAATTGTTTAAGGCCGTCCTGGTCCAAATGACACGTTTTATTGCAATTTTGTGGGTCTTGTGAGCGGAAACTGAATGCACTATCACAGGTGCTATTGTTTTGCTTTGTCTTTAGTACTGTCCTGGGAAGCAGTGAGATGAAACTGTATGTTTTGTAGAGTTAACACTTGTTAGTGCTTCATAAATATTTAATAGTACAATATATGACATATACTAGTGTGTTGAATATTTTAATTTTCTGCATTCCTGTGTGACTTAGTAAACATTGCATATTAAAAACATTTTTAGAACTTAAATCTGGGTAATCATATAAAATTTTGAAATCTAAGTTAAGACTGCCAACCCAATGGCCATCTATCTCTGGGAGCAGATAAGTTGATTGAATGAGCTGATTTGCTCAAAAAAATAAGTTTACTCACTAATTATATTCACACAGAAACTCCCTATTTTTAGAGAAAAGAGCCATCAAAGGATGACCTTCGTTTAGAACTAACTCATGAAAGAAATAAGGTGATTAAAACACCATTGTTAGGGTTCATAGTGTAGATATACTTTCAGGACTGTCTGCTTGTTCTAAGTCAAAGCTACTTCATCAGGTCTAGGTGGCAAATACTTCCCATTGTAGCTGCTTCCACCTCAGTGTTTCTCAGACTTTAATGTCCATGCAAATCACTGAAGATCTTGTTAAAACGTACATTCTGACTCAGTAGGTCTGGGCTGGAGCTGAGATTCTGAAATTCTAAAAAAACTCTCAGGCAATGCTGCTGGCCTAGGATACAACTTTCAATGATGAGAATGTAGAACACTGGTTTTCAAGTCTGGATATGCAACATAATCATATGTGTGGCTTTTAACAAATTATGAATGTGATTTGAGAAGTCTTGGGGGATTTATTTATGTTTCTAAATCTCTCCAGATCATTCTAATTACTAGTCAGGTATGACATTCCATTATAAGAAATGTTTTACCATTTCTATCTAATAGTATATAATTTTCTATGCATTGCTTTGAAATTAGAATATCATCAGTATACGTATGAAATTAAGGCCAGGAAAATAGTAATATCTCATCATGCAATAATAATAACAGATATGAATTGATTTTTCCATTGTAGAAACACAGCAATTGTACTGTTTCATACTAGTTTATTACCGTATCTAAATGATGAGGAGTGGGTAAGATAACAATTCTAGATAGATGAGGCAGCAAAGGAAGATCTGAGAGTGTATTTTGTTCAGTTCAGTTACAATAAGCACAACAGGGATGGTGTAGTGGTGGTATTGAGGAAGAATCTAAAACCTGTAAGTGAGAGAACACAGTCACTTTTCTAAATTTGTCCAGAGCCATAAGTAGAGGTAGAATAAGCTATTCAAAGCTGAAAAGAAAAAACAAAACAAAAGAAAAAAAACAAGAGCCAAATGTCTGTGCTTAGGATCTCCTGTGTTCAGGTATACAGACGGGTCTAACAAGAAGCAGAATGGGAAAGCACATCTGCAGAATCACCTGCACGGATCTGCCTCCTCCCATGTCCACTTCTTACTTCCAGGGCAGCATCTTTTCACTCATTGTGTTAGTTTATGTTCAAGTTATAAATTATGTGGTTAGTGCCAGTGAGAAATAGTGGGGAGCATCTGCTTCAGTTGACCTTGAATTGATTCGGTATCATCTGTCTCTTGGGATTCTACTCCTGAACTTCCAAGGTTACCCTTCTTATTGTGGGCTTAATCTGAATCTCTTGTAATGTGGTTGAAGACAGGAAGAGTGAAAAGTTGCAATGAAGTTTTTCAAAAGGGAAATCCAATATGAATGCAAAAATAGCTCATTTAATCTTGAAAATCTGTCTCTTAGGAAAATTGCTGAATAATATTGACCTGTATAGACATTTATTTATTCTGTTATACCAATTGTCTTATTATTTTGAGGTGACATTTTGGACCCTCCAAATGTATAATAAATGTGCAATGGAAATGTATTCTTAATGGAGTCAGGACAATATTCAACTGCAAAAATTTCTATGGTATTCTTCCAAAGACACTGTCATCAAAATCAACTGTAGGTGTATTTTCTTTGCTTAAGATTACCTAAATTCTGCACATTTTCCCGCAACCATTAAGAATACTACATAATTTATAGCATGCTTCACTTTCTTCTTTGTTCAAGCTGGTTTATTTCCTAAATTCTGGCAAAAAGAGCTACTTAGAATGCACCATTAGATATGATTTTCAGAGAATATTTCCAATGGAAAGAGAATGATGATGAGACTGGCAATTATTTTCAAATAAAGTCAGCCATTTAACCTATTATTCTGGGAAAGAAGTGATACACATTTTACTAAGTTGAGAAAGAAAAAGAAAAATTTTGAGATTCTGTTCAGTGAGGAAAAGACAGATTACCTGTAATATTTATTTTTAATTGCCATCTTTTGAAAGTCCAGGCTTCACGTTGTGAAATTACTAGGGATTCTAATAATAGAAGAAACTCTTGAATGAGAAATTTTTATTTTGCCCTTGTAAAAACATGATTTTATTATCTGCCTTATTTGAAGATCTAATTATGCAAATAAAGTATCTAAGATTTACAAATCAATTTAGTGTTAATACTCTCTTAGTTAATTTAGAAATGGTAAGGCAATTTCTCTATTTTGTCATTAATTCTTATAACATATGGAAAAAAGTGCTTCAAACTATCTCTTAATTGGTTTGTAGTGAGGGAAAAGTTATAATATCTTTGATTCCCTCCACAAAATTACACTATGTGCGAGTTCATGCTTACGTGAAAGAGAGAATGGCAATGCTACAGGAAGTAGACTATGTGGGAAATGATTTTAAATAACCAAATGATGGGACATAGAAACCCTGCCTTCTTGGATAAAAGGCGGCTTTACTCCATTTGGTTGTGTTACGACACTCTAAAGCTGGCTTTGTTCAGCATGATCAGCATTTGAGTAGCCTGCATAGTGGAGAACACTATTTTAAAATAAGTCACTATTTTAAGATTTGAAATACAGTAAAATGAATTTAAAACTTTAAAACTTATCAGATGCTTTAAAATTATTATATTCTTTGTTATATAATTACTGATTAGTACAGTACTGTAGGTAGAACCTATGAAAACTTCCCTGCAGCTATTGCTATGTGACTATTGAGGCAAACTATAAAGACTTGATTGGATAATCCGGGTTAACAGACAGCTGATCTATAATGTTTATTGTATAACTTTTGCCATAAATAACAATTACTTATCTATTATTGTAGGATACATGTAGGTAAATAAATTTTTGTACATTTGTCTAATATTTGGATAAAAATATTAAGTTGTATATATAACCTACCTTACACTACAATAAAAAACAGACTTCAGATGAGTCAAAGTGATATAATAAATACATACATATATACATACTTAACAGAAGAAAATAATAAGCATTATTTTATTACTTTAGTTTGGAGGAAGGTTTTTTAAGAAAGGTATAAAATGAAATAGAAGAAGAAAGGTATTTTGAATACAGCAATTATTGTTAAATTTTAAAGATAAGATAATTTTAAGTGAAGATCTAGTTGCAATATACATGAATAGGATCAATGACTACTATTCTGTGTACTTCTATAAGAAAAAAAGAAGCAAAGATAAGAGAGAAAGAACCTAAGAAAATATGGTTTCACAGAAGAGATACAGAATCTTGAATCTTATTAGATTATTTGTGGCCACAGAATGCAAATGAAAATAAAAATAAGCTACTGATTTTCAGTTTTTAAAATAAGAAACTGTGGTAAGAATAACCTTTTACATGGTTAGTAGGAATATGGATAGGTACTAGAATTCTGAAGGTCAATCTGAGTATTCAGAAAAGTAGTAAAATAAGTACCTTTATTTTTAAATTTTATTGTATACAATAAAACCACAATTACCACACTATTGTCTATGTCCATGAGTCCTTTTTCTTTTTTGCTCTATCCTTTCACTCCCTAACCTCCCCTTGAATCGCTGTCATTTTGATCTCCATCTATGGACCTGGAGAGTGTTATGCTAAGTGAAATAAGCCAGTCAGAGAAAGACAAATACCACATGATTTCACTTATATGTGGAATCTAATGAACAAATTGTACTAACAAGCAAGATACTGACAGACTCGTAAATAAGTACGTTTCTGAATATGGATGTAGCTAAAAGCAATGGCAATTGCTGAGATTGGGGTATCAGAATACTTATTTCAAAACCTATGGAGAAAAACAAGAGCAAAAATAAACCATACCAAACTATGCCTACAGCAAACATAAAAACATACACTATACAAACTTCAATATAGCTATAAATAAAGCAATAGAAAACACCAAATCCCTGCTAGTGATCTCTCAAATATGACTGTTATGGCAAGAAAAAAATGCTGAAAAGAGAAAATTAGTTGCTAGCTTAAGACTGATCTAAAACCATTCCCAAAAGGTGTAAAGATACCCTAAGTCTGAAAATGCAAAATGAATGTCCTGGTAGATTAGAGCATAGTCTTTAGAAAGAGACAAAATACTATGTTGATTTGAAGGGGAGATTTGGAAATGGATAGTTTCTGTGGGAGAAAAATGGGCAAAGAGCAATAAGAATCCTTTGGCCATTGGGAAACATTTCCACTAAGATAAGAAACAAGGAAAAGATATCCATTTTTTTCTCTATTATTCAACATCGTGTTATGGTATTAGTAAGCACAATTAGTAAATCAATCAATACATTGAAAGGGTAAAAAAGTTAAACAATTTCTGTTTTCAAATGGTATGAATGTATACTTAGAAAATTCCAAGTAATTAATGGTAAAACAACTCAAACAATATAGTGAAGTAGCAGTTTATAAATTATGAAATAAAAGTCAATAGTCTTCACATAGACAATAACCAGCTATTAAACATAGTGGTAAAGAAAAGCCTTATTTAAAATAATAGCACCAAAAATATTAACACTTAGGATTCAACTTAAGAATTATGTGCAAAATCTGTACAAGGGAATTGCTAAAACATTCTTCAAAAACCTGAAGCTAGATTTGAACAAATGGAAAAATGTGCACTGATCTTGGATGTCTCAACATTATAAAGGCATCAGCTCTACCAAATTTAATTTACATATTTAATTCAACCTCAAATAGAAATCCAACAAACTTTGTTATGAATTTGTACAGCATGTTACTAAAGTTAACATAAGAAAAAGAGGTATGTAAGAATAGCCAGAGAGAAGCACTAAGAAAGAAGCACTGATGCGGACCCTGGCTCATGGGGTATGAGGCATTGTGACTGAGACAAGACAAATTCACATGGACTATGGAATCCTGTGGAGGAAAAGCTCCCCGGCCCTTCCCTTGACAGGCTTTTATTGCTTTTCTGGGCACATTACATTGAGGATGGTCCTCATTTACTATGCACAGGTTTGCTTTAGGTGGTTACCTTTTATAGAAAACAAAGGAGAAGATGTTGCTAATTACATCAAAAAAGAAGGATATTTGCAAATGTAAAGGGGAAAGTGGTTGAACTGGTTGCACTCTCCTTGGAAGGTTTAACATAGATTTTAGGAAGTTACTTTAAAGATATGCAGTAAGCGTTTACTGCCTCAACTCAAGGTGAGGGAGTTTTAGCAAAAAGCAAGTCTCAAAGAGGCCTAGGTACAATGCAGGTCTGATTTCCCACAAGAGAACCTACCCATGGGCGTGGGTCCTGTGTACCGGACCTTGCTTTCCACTGGCCTTTCTGAGTGGGAACTGGGCCCACGCCATGCAGAATGGTCTCCTATAAAGAACTAAGAGGGGGGCTCTGCCAACTACACATAAAAGTATGCCATAGAGCCTCAATAATTAAAACACTATGATACTGGCACATCATAGGCAAACATGATAGTACAACAGTGAATATAAACATTGAATAAATACATTTAGATATAAACCTAAGAAAAACAAAAAAAAATAGTATAGGATAAAGGTGGTGCTCAAATCACTGTAGCAATGATCGGCTTTTTAAACAATGATCTGGCACAATTGGGAATTTGGAAAAACAAAATTACAACTATACCACATGCACGAATAAGCTCTAAATGTTTTATGCATTCAAATGCCAAGACAATAAAACATGAAAATCCTAGAAGAAAACTAAATAATCTCTAGTTGAAATTTTTAAAAAATACAGTAATTAAGACTGAGGTCAATTTGACTTAATGTGTTTATAACAATTTTTATTTATTTATTTTTATTGTTGTTCAAGTACAGTTGTCTCCATTTTCACCCCACCACACCTCCTGTCCCACCCATCCACACCTCCCACCCTTGAATCTATCCATCTTTGGCTTTGTCCATGTGTCCCTTATATATGTTCCTTGAAGGCTCTTCCCCTACTATCTCCCTCCCTTCTCCTCTCTGGTTACTATCAGTTTGTTCTTTATGTCAATTTCTCTGGTTGAATTTTGCTTACTTGTTTGTTTTGTTGATTAAATTCCACTTACAGTGTTATGAGTTTTTACTAGGAATATTATAAGTTTTATAGAAGCATTGTAATAAGAACAAGCCCAGAGGGCATGCTGTGACCCCTGGCCAAATGTTAGTAAAATTGTAACCTGTAGCTAACCCTTTTGTAGTTTCTTTGTATCCTGTAATGCCTAACCAGTTGCTTAGCGCTTTACAATTTTGTATCTGGCAGGAAGCTTAGCCTCCTCCCCATTAGGTCGTTATCTAGGAATGCAGATATAGGAACTGGAGATGGCTCTGTTTGCTCATCTCAACTAATATACGCCCCTCTGCATTTCCAGGGAATTTTGACCCTTCATCCCAAACCCATGTACCTTGTTCTTTGTCTCCCAAATAAGGTAGCTAGACCTAACTTCCGCTCCTGGCTTCTGACACGTAGTTTCCTGCCACTGCCTGAATGTATATAAGCCAGTCCCTTTCCTTTGTTCGTGGCTCAGAATTTGGAATCTGTCCTCTGAGTCCATGCATGTAATAAAGTGTCGTGCTCTGCCATCTCTACCGCATGTGAGTTAATTTTCCATAACAATAAGTGAGATCAGACAAGGGTTTGATCTCCAAAATATATAGATAACTCACACACTCCACTATAGGAAGACAAACAACCCAATTAAAAAAATGGGCAAAGGACTTGAATAGACACTTCTCCAAGGAGGACATATAGAGGGCCCAGAGACACATGAAAAGATGTTCAATATCGCTAGCCATCAGAGAGACGCAAATTAAAACTACAATGAGAGACCACTTCACACTGATGAGAATGGCCATCATAAACAAATCAACAAACAAGTGCTGGCGAAGTTGTAGAGAAAAAGGAACCCTAGTGCACTGTTGGTGTGAATGCAGACTGGTACAGGGACTGTGGAAAACAGTATGGAATTTCCTCAGAAAAGTTAAAATGGAACTGCCTTTTGACCCATAAATACCATTGTTGGTATTTATACCAATTTAAGTTGGGCTTTAAAAATGTTGCTTAGTAGCTTATTATTTTGCTAAAAGTTTAAAAATGAAATATGTACAATTTATACATAAATTTTATAAATTATGAACATAATTTGATGTTGACATCTTAGGTTTGGTGGCATTCTTCAATTTTTTCCACTATCCATTATTTTTTCATTGTCCATAATTTCATATAACAAAAGTAAACTTAAGCAGCCTAGTTCTTTTACAAAGAAACAAAAATAAATCTTAACTAATATTTATATAAATGCATTTCATTATAAATAAAAGAAGATCAAATAGATCACTTGACTAATTCTATAGGTACAAATTATTTGGTTAGCTGTGCAAATATGTGAGGTACATACAGTTTCTACTCTCAAAGAATTTGTGAAATACAGAAGTCAATTTTACCTCAAAATGACTAGCCTGCAATCACAATACTTTGTTTTTTGTTAAGATAAATTGCTCTAATTTCCTGAGTCTGTGAAATCCTGGACTTAAAAATATATTCACGATATCACTAATTTTTCTGATATTATATTGGAACCCTTGTCAATTGGTATACAAAAACTGCACACAATTAATGTACACAATTTAGTGAGTTCAGACATAGGCATACAATAGGTAATAAATTTTCCCATTGTACCCGAAAGTTTCTTTGTCTGCTTCTATCTTTTCTTATGTTTAGAAGACTTGCCATGGCATCTAACTCTTAAAAATGTTTAAGTACATGATATCTTATTAACTATAGGCACTCCATTGTACAGCCAATCTCTGAAATATACTCATTTTGTAAAAATTGTAACTTTATACCCATTGAAAAATTCCCTATATCCCTCTCTTTCTATCCTATGATAGCCACCTTTCCATCATCTACCTCTGTTCTCTGGCTAATTTTGATGTGTCATATAAGAGGAATTAAGCACTATTTGTCGTTCTGAGAGTGGCTCATTTTACTTAGCTTAATGTCTTCCTGGTTTGTTCATATTGCTGCACAATGGTACAATTTCCTTCTTTGTAAAGGCTGAAAAATATTGTGTGTATGTACCACATTTCCTTTATCCATTCATCTCTTGATAAACATTTAGGTTGTTTCCTGATCTTGGTTATTGTGACTAATGAAGTGAACAAGGGGATGGAGATATCTCTGAAATTGGGATTTCAGATCTTTTGAATATATACTCAGAAGTGGAATTGCTAAATCCTATTGAAGTTCCAGTTCTAGTTTTTTTGGGAGGAAACTTTATACTGTTTTCCACAGCTGCTAAACCATTTAACATTTCCACCAACAGTGTACAAGGGTTCCAATTTTTCCAAAATCTTGCCAACACCATTTATTATTTTTATAACAGTCATTTGACATTCATATGGTATATTTTATTATTATTATTTTTTGTATTCTCTGATAATTAGCAATGTTGAATATTTTTCAGATACTTGTTAGTCATTTGCATATCTTCTTTGGAAAAATGTCTATGCACCGTCTTTGCTCATATTTTAATAGAATTATTTATCATTGCTATTGGATTTTAGGTGGCTCTTATGGATTTCAGAAATTAACCCCTTATCAGATGTATGGTTTGCAAGTATTTTATTTGTAGGTTGCCTTTTAACTGTGTTGATTGTTTTCTTTGCTGTACAGTTTTTTAGTTTAATGTAGTCCCACTTATCTATTTTTGCTTTGTTGACTGTGGTTTAGGTATTATATCCAAGAAATCATTGCCAAGAACAATGTGTAGAAGCTCTCCCATTATGCTTTCTTTCAGTAATATTACCATTTCATATTTTACATTTATATCTTCAATCCACTTTGACTCAACTGTTGTGTATGATAAAAGATAAAGATCCAATTTTATTCTTTTGGATGTGGATATCCAGTTTTCCCAACACCATTTATTAAAGATCTTATTCTTTTTCCATTGTATATTCTTAATACCATTGTTGAAGGTCAATTGAATGTATATGTGTGAATTTATTTCTGAATTCTCTATTCTGTTCCTTGACCTATATGTTTAATTTTATACCAGTGCCACGCAGTTTTGATTAATGTAGCTATATAATATATTTTGAAATCAATATTGTGATGCTTTCAGTTTTGTTATTTTTGCTTAAAATTTCTGTCTCTGTCAGCATTTTTTTTCTGGATCCATATAATTTATAATTGTTTTTTCTATATCTGTAAAAAATATCTGGAATTTTGATAGAGATTGCTTTGAATCCATAGATTGTTTTTGATAATGGGCATTATAATGATATTAATTCTTATAGTTCATGAATATAGAATATCTTTCTATTTATTTGTGTTTGCTCTAATTTCTTTAATAGGTTAGGTTTATTCCTAAGTATTTTTGATGCTATTATAATTGAGATTGTTTTCTTAATTTACTCATTGAATAATTTAACATTCACAGTTTCATCGGTTTTCTGTTAAAAAAATAACTCTACAGGTGAATGACATTATGAAATCAAAATTACAAGTTTTAAGCTTGTTTCCACTTTGGTTAAAATGAAAAGAAATTTAAAATAACAGACTTATTGTAAGAAACTACTACGAAGTACTGTATGTCAAGAAATATGAAAACCTAGGTGAAATGGACAAATATCTAGAGAAATATAATCTTCCAAAACTCAATAAAGAAGAAGCAGAAAGCCTGAACCAATCAATAACAGCAGAAGAAAATGAAGCAGTAATACAAAAACTCCCAACACACAAAAGCCCTGGACCAGATGGTTTCACAGGAGAATTCTACAAAACATTTAAGGAAGAGCTAACCCCTATCTTTCACAGATTATTCCAAAAATACAAAATGTTGGAAGACTCCCAAACTCTTTTTATGAAGCCAGCATCATCCTAATCCAAAAACCAGATACAGGCACAACAAAGAAATAAAACTTCAGGCCAATATTGCTGATGAACATAGATGCTAAAATCCTCAACAAAATATTGGCACACCACACCCAGGAATACATTTAAAAGATCATATACCATGACAAAGTGGGATTCATCCCAGGGATGCAAGGATGGTACAATATTAACAAATCAATAAACTTAATACCTCACATAGACAGAAGCAAAGACAAAAATCACATGATCGTATCAATAGATGCCAAAAAAGCACTTAATAAGGTACAGCACCCATTCATGATAAAAACACTCAGTGAAGTGGGAATAGAGGGAGCATCACTCAATGTAATAAAGGCTATATATGAGAGACCTACAGCCAACATCATACTCAATGGGCAAAAACTAAAATCTTTATCACCAAGATCAGGAACAAGACAAGGTTGTCTACTTTCACCAATTCTATTCAACATAGTATTAGAAGTTTAAGCCACAGCAATCAGACAAGAAAATGAAATAAAAGACATCCAAATTGGCAAGGAGGAAACAAAACTGCCATTGTTTGCAGATAACATGATAGTGTATATAGAAAATCCTATAGACTCCACCAAAAAAACTGCTCGACCTAATAAATTAATTTGGCAAAACAGCAGGATACAAAGTCAATATCCAGAAATCAAAGGCATTTTTGTATACCAACAATGAAACACCAGAAGCAGAAATCAGGAAAAAAAATGCCATTTGATATAGCAACAAGAAAAATAAAATACTTAGGAATAAACCTAACCAAGGAGATAAAAGACCTGTACTCAGAAAACTACACAACACTGAAGGAAGAAATCATGGAAGACACAAACAAATGGAAACATATACCATGCTCATGGATTGGAAGAATCAACATCATCAAAATGTCCATACTACCCAAAGCAATTTATAGATCCTATGCATCCCTATCAAAGTACCAATGGCATATTTCACAGATATAGAACAAAAACTTCAAAAACTTATATGGAACCATAAATGACCCCAAATATCTACTGCAATTTTTTGAAAGAAGAGCAAAGTAGGAGGGATCACAATACCTGATATCAAACTGCATTACAAGATTACTGTAATCAAAACAGCCTGGTACTGGCATAAACACAGGCAGATAGACCAATGGAACAGAATAGAGAGCCCAGAAATAACCCCAAGTTTCTATGGGCAATTAATCATTGACAAAGGGGGAAGAAGCATAACATGGAGTAAAAATGGCCTCTTCAACAAATGGTTTTAGGAAATCTGGACAGCTACATGCAAAAAAAAAAAAAAAATGAAATGAGCACCAACTTACACCATACACAAAAATAAATTCAAGGTGGATAAAAGACTTATATATAAGCCATGACACCATAAAGGTCCTAGAGGAAAACATCAGTAGGAAAATCTCAGACATTCCATGCAGCAACATCTTCAGTGATATGACCCCTAAAGAAAGGGACATAAAGGAAAGAATAAAAAAATGGGACCTCATCAAAATAAAATGCTTCTGCATGGCTAAAGAAAACAGTATTAAAATAAAAAGAGAGCCAACCGTATGGGAAAACATATTTGCCAATGATACTTCAAACAAGGGTTTGATCTCTAAATATATATAAAGAACTCATATGACTCCACTGCAGGAAGACAAAAAACCCAATTAAAAAATGGGCAAAAGACTTGAACAGACACTTCTCCAAGGAGGACATACAGAGGGCCCAGAGACATATGAAAAGATGCTCAGCATCACTAGCCATCAGAGAGTTGCAAATTAAAACCACAATGAGATACCACTTCACACTGGTCAGAATGGCCATCATAAACAAATCAGCAAACAACAAGTGTTGAAAAGGATGCAGAGAAAAGGGAACCCTACTGCACTGTTGGTGGGAATGCAGACTGGTGCAGCCACTGTGGAAAACAGTATGGAATTTCCTCAGAAAACTAAAAATGGAACTGCCTTTTGACCCACCAATTTCACTGCTGTGATTATACCCTAAGAGCCCTGAAACACCAATCCAAAAGAACGTAGGGACCCCAATGTCCATAGCAGCACAATTTACAATAGCCAAGTGCTGGAAGCAACCCAACTGCCATCATCAAATGAGTGGATCAAGAAACTATGGTACATTTACACAATGGAAATTTTATGTAGCAGAGAGAAAGAAGGAGCTTATACACTTTGCTACAGCTTGGATGGAATTGGAGAGCATTATGCTAAGCAAAATAAGCCAGGTGGTGAGGGACAAATACCATATGATCTCACCTTTGACTGCAAGATAATCAACAAAAGAAAAAAGCAAGAAAAACATAACCAGAGACATTGAAATTAAGAATAATCTAACAACAGCCAGAGGGGAGGAGGGAGGGGATATGGGGAGAAGTGTTTTTAGGAACCACTATAGAGGACACATGGACAGAAACAAGGGGGGGGGGTGGAAGCAGAGGAGGGAGGTGGATTTGGAGAGGGTCGGGGGAGGGGAGGGGAGAGGATGCAGACAACTGTAATTGAACAACAATAAAGTAATTTAAAAAAATAACAGATTTATTTGTTGAGATAGCTTCTAAAAAAATAAATTTGATAACATAAGCAATTTATACTCCAGTTGCTCTGCTCTATAAGATGAGAATGAGAAGGCTAGATAAAAATATACTTTCCAGTAATTACAGAGTAATAATAATCAAAAACTTCATCTGGACACTATGAAGATGCAGCAAAGGTCTCATTTAGAAAAAAGCTTATGTGCTTGGTTTCTTGTTACTATTATTTTTGTTCCCCTAATTAGTGATAGTCAAATTCATAAATGGATATTTTGGTATCTAAGGAATGTAATCTTAATCTAAAAAAATTATAACTGAAGAATTTTGATGCTGGGATTTCGTCCCACAAAATCCGTGGGGGACCACTACCGAATGCATGAATCAATCTCACCCAGAGACACACTTGGAGAAAGAGTTCCGGTTGCCACGGGTCTTTCCCTTCTGGTCTGGAAAGGCCCTGGGCGTAGCTCAGCTGGGCTTTTTATTAGAAATTTTAGGATACATTTGCATTGGATTGATTATTCATGAACTCATGCCAGAACCGGGGTCCTCAGCTAGGTCATAAGGATATATGGGAAGGGGATAGATAAGCGGTAGGTTTACTCAGTAAGGTAAACTTTTGGGGTACAGAGCATTAGGATATAAATTCAGGTCCAGTGGCAGATAGGACCGGGGCAGTACATTAAACAGGAGATAAGTAAATTGAGGGTAAGCTAGCTAGGACTGTTAACTTTCAGGACTATAAAACATTGAGACAGAGAAGAATTTCAGGGATTAATTAACTTAAGCTTCTTGGCTCTGGGAGGGAGAGACTCAGCAAGTCACAGAATTTCTTAAGAAACATTTTTGCCAAATTCACATTAGAGAGTTCTTTTTCCACTGACATGGATCAGCTGGCCCACACGGGAGGGTTTCTTCACAAGGAGCCGTGCTCTGCATAAATTCACGCGTAAATTCCCAGGGCGGCATTTCTCCATGCATGTGCAAAGAATTCCCACAGAATTTGTAATACATGATTTTATGACAAATTGTTACTTATTTGATTACTCTATAAAAATACTTCAATAAAATTGAATTTTGTTACTTTAGCTGTAAATATAGGGCCTTTACTACTTAACCAAATGCTATATACTTTTTGCACAGTGTAGTTCATCTTGTTTGGCAGAAATTACCAGAAGGATCTGATACAATTTTCCCTTTGTCTTCTTTTTTTAAAGATTTTTATTTATTTATTTTTTTATACAGAAGGGAAGGGAAGGAGAAAGAGAGGGAGAGAAACATCAATGTGTGGCTGCCTCTCATGTGACCCCCACTGGGGACCTGGCCTGCAACCTAGGCATGTGCCCTGACTGGGGATTGAACCGGTGACCCTTTGATTTGCAGCCTGCGCTCAATCAACTAAGCTACACCAGCCAGGGCCCTTTGTCTTCTTTTAATAAAGAGGGCCTCTAGTTAATTCTGATCCAAAATTAAAGAAAAGCTTTGATTTCACTTAACATATTGTAATTTTGAAAATTTGTTATCTGGGGTGGAAGAGCCAGTTACTTACTAATGCATGTATTTATATAAACATTGTGGAGTCTGTAGTAAGGAATAAAGCAAAAAAAAAAATTACTTAGCTAATTTCCAGAGAAGAAGATTGACATGTAAATTATATATTGGGAAGGAGGGCATCATCGTTCTAAAAAGGCAATAAAAAGATTCATAAAAATATTTCAGCAAGTACTGGAAAAGTTTCTTAACAGGAGAACAATGTTTAGTAAAATTCAGAAAGTCATAAGCTTGTGGTATGAGGTATGTTCAGAGTAACCATATATTCCTGTAGAAATGTAATTTGGAAGTAAACCAGAAATCTAGACAAACAGTTCTGGAATTTTTAATAGTGTTTGAGAAGTTATATCATTTTTCAAAATAGTCATGGTTCCCTTTCTGTGGAATTCAAGTGGGTATTGCTATTCATTCCTCCATTATTATTTTTTAAAACTTATAATCCTCATCATTAAATTTAGTGACATTTATAATCTATAACTTCACTTGGTTGTTCGTCTGTCCTTTTCAAGGTCAAATGGGTCAGGGTTTATTTAATATGCTTAAATTCTCTAGGGAAGAAACTATGTTCTTATAGTTTATTTTTTTATTTTATACAGCAAAAGCTGCTCTCAAATGGATACTAATTATATTTTTGATGACAATGAAAAAGAAAAAGTGGTGACATTTTCCCTCTGAAGAGACATTCTATTTTCCTCAAGAGTAGTCCTTTGGAAATCATCTCAGTAGAAATGCAACAGTTATTTCCTGTTTCTGAAGCCAAAGTAAGCTCTGATATATTTTGAAGAAATTCTAGAGTTATTATCTTAAGTTCATTTGTTATAACAGATTTTATGCAAGCAAAAATTTACAATGACCCCTAGGCTTCTTCTCTATTTCCAATATTTTTATCATTGATAAAGTAAGCTAAAAGTAATAAGGATACTTCACTGCCAAACAAAGTGAAGATAAATAGAACTTGAAATTAAAAGGCTGAATATCTCTTAGAAGTATGGTGTTTACAGATTTAATTATCTAGAAATTATTTTTAATAATAAATAATTATTATAAAGAAGTAAACTAAAAAATGCTGTAGAATTCTCTTAATTGCCTTGAACTCTTTGATATAGATTTTAAAATATTTTCAAAATTTTTCAAGAAGCAAATGTTTATTCTCAGAAGATGAACAGGTAATTAATTTGATATATTTCAATATACTCTCTAACATGAAAATAAAACTTCAACATAAAAATGAAACTCCAGAAACAAATTTATTTTTAAAGAATTAGTTATTCTAGTTACTTTAATATTTCCATTCTGTTCTTTTTCACAGCCTGGTACACACACATACACACTCACACACACTACATTTATCTTTACATATATTTTAATAGTTACCACTAAAATTATATTTCTCCACAAATCAAAAATATGGCCTTTCTAGTCAATAACTTGTCTCAATAATCATCTTGAACTTTCATTACTTTTTGTATTTTTTCATTGCATTGTTATATGATCCTTTCCCCAAGTTCTTCAAAATAAAAATATTTATGTTTTCCTTTAGAACAACTTTTTATTTTGGAATAAATTATAAATTTATTTTTATTTTGAAATAATTATAAATCCACAGGGATTTACAAAGATATTGCAGGGTTGGAAAATTCTTTCCATGGTAAAATTGTAAATTATAGTGCAATATTAAAACCAGGAATTTGACAATGGTATAATGTGTATGTATGGTCCTATGTCGTTTTATTAGAAGTGGAATTTCATGTAAACACACATGTAATCAAGACCTATAACCATGTCAGCACCACAAAGATGCTCCTCATGTTCCCCTTTTTTAGTGCATTCAACTTCCTTTCTCCCAACTGTTCTGAACTGGCAACCACTCCCACACTCTCCATCTCTATATTTTTCTCATTTCAAGAATGATAAGTAAATGAAATTGTACAGTATTTGACCTTTCATTTGACTTCTTTTTACTAATGCTTCTGTATAGAATTTGTAAAGTACATTCTAATTGATGTTTTTAGATCATTTATATTAAGTAATTACTGATATATTAGAGCTTAAATCTGCCATTTGATTTTCAGTTTTCTATTTTTTTTTCTATTCTCTATCTTCCATGTAGTTTCATTGAATTTTTAAAAATGCCATTAGACTTATTTATTGTATTTTGAGTATATTTCTTAGTATAGGTTTTTAATAGTTGCTCTTGGTGTTACATTACATTGGCATAGCTTATCACAATCTAATGGTTAGATATTTTATCAGATCCAGTAAGGTACAGAAACCTTACCTCTCTTTACATCCCTTTGCCTTCCCTCATGTATAATAAACTTACTTTGAGGAACCCTATCTGACATTATAATTTCTTCAACATATTTTAGGATATCTAAAGAAAGGAAGCCTATTTAACTAAGTTTTTGTTCTTTCAATTGTTTTTTTTTTTTAATTTTTGATGTCCTAAGATTTTTTATCACTTTATTTTGATTTCAAAACATTATTTAGCCATTTTTTAGTTTAGTCTGTTAGTTACGAAGTCATTTTCCCTTCACTTGAGAATGTGTTTACTTCTCTTTCATTCCTGAAGGTGAATTTTGCCAAATATAGTTGGGGGTTGACAGTTGTTCTCTTTTACCACTTGATGAGAAGGCCACCACTGTCATTTGATGAGAAGAAACTGTTGTCATTTGAATTGGTAGATGTTATTTGTTATTTCTTCCTCATTGATTTAAAATTTTTGTCTTTGACTTTAGCTTTCAGAAGTTTGATTACAATATGTCTTGAAATTAATTTCCTTGGATTTTTCCTATTTGAGTTTCTCTCAGATTGTAATTAGATTTATGATTTTTAACAAATTTGGAATATTTCCAGCCATTATTTCTTGAAATGCTTTTTAAACCCCACTGTTTTACCCTCTCTTCTTGGAACTCTGATAACAAAGATGTTAGACCTTTTATTACAGCCTCATAGGCCCCTGAAGTTCTACTCAATTATTTTATGTCTGTTTTCTCTATGTAAGTCACATTGGATAATGTCTGTTGTTCTAATTTAAATACAGGGATTTTTCTTCTGCCTTCTCCATTCTGATGTCGAACCCATCCACTGGATGTTTTATTTTGGTTATTATATTTTTCAATTCTAAAATTTCTACTTGAGTCTGGCCAAGTTGGAGATTAGGTAGAAATGCTTCACCTCCTCGCACAACCAAAATAAGAACAACAAACAATTTAAAAAAAATAAAGATCCAAAACTACCATAAAATCAAACTGCATGGAAATCTGACAACCAAGGAGTTAAAGAAATATTCATGTGGACTGGTAGGAGGGGCAGAGATTGGCAGCTGAGGGTGGAGAGGACCCAAGGCAAGGTGGCAGACCACTCAGGTGAGGCAGGCTGGTTGACTGGGAAACTAAAGACTCAAAACCTCTAGCTGAAAAATACTGAGGGGGCTGCAAAGGCAGGAGAAACTCCCAGTCTCACAGGAGAGTGAATTGGAAAGTGGGGCTAGACCAGAGCTAGCGAGGGACATTGGGCTCTCTCTGACCCTTCTCCCACAGACAGCTCCATAATGCAGCAAAGAAGGTTTCCCTTCTCTGGCAAATACCTAAGGCTCTGCCCCTTACAACATAACAGATGCACTGAGAAAAAGAAATATGGCCCAAATGAAAGAACAGATCAAAATTCCAGAAAAAGAGCTAAACAATGAGGAGAGAAACAACCCATCAGATGCAGAGTTCAAAACAATGGTAATCAGGATACTCACAGAATTGATTGAGTTTGGTCACAAAATGAAGAAAGGAATGAAGACCAAACAAAGTGAAATAAAGGAAAACATGCAGGGAACCACAGTGAAGGAAAGGAAACCAAGACTCAAATCAATGATTTGGAACAAAAGGAAGAAATAAACATTCAACCAGAACAGAATGAAGAAACGAGAATTCAAAGACACGAGGAGAGGCCTAGGAACCTCTGGGACAACTTTAAACATTCCAACATCCTAATCATAGTGGTACCAGAAGGAGAAGAAGAAAAGAAGAAATTGAAAACTTATTTGAACAAATAATGAAGGAAAACTTCCCTAATCTGGTGAAAGAAAAAAACTTCCAGGAAATCCAGAAATCCCAGAGTCCCAAAATATTTGGACCCAAGTAGGAACACACCACGAACATCATAATAAAGTTACCCAAGATTAAAATAAGGAGAGAATCTTAAAAGCAGCAATAGAAAAGTAGACAGTTACCCACAAAGAAGTTTCCATAAGGTTATCAGCTGATGTCTCAAAAGAAACCTTGAAGGCAAGAAGAGACTGGAAAGAAGTATTCAAAGTCATGAAAGGCAAGGACGTACATCCAAGATTACTCTACCCAGCAAAGCTATCATTTAGAATGTAAGGGCAGATAAAGTGCTTCTCAGATAAGATCAAGTTAAAGGAGTTCATCATTACCAAACCCTTAGTATATGAAATATTAAAGAGACTTATCTAAGAAATAGAAGAAGATAAAAATATATGAAGAGTAAAATGACAACAAACCCACAATTATCATCAACTGAACCAAAAAAAAAAAACTGAAATAAAAACAAAAATTAAACGAACAACTAGAACAAGAACAGAATCACAGAAATAGAGATCACATGGAGGATTATCAGTGGGCAGGGGGAGAATGGGGAAGAAAATGTACAAAGAATAAAAGCATAATTGGTAGGCATAAAATAGACAGGGAGAGGTTAATAATAATATAGGAAACAGAGAAGCCAAAGAACTTATATGTACAACCCATGGGCATGCACTAAAATGGGTGGGATGTAAGGAGAGAACGGGAAGAAAAAAATTGTGACAATTATAATAGCATAGTCAATAAAATATACTTAAAAATAAAAATAAATAAAAATTATAAAAAAGAAAAATTTCTACTGGCTATTTTATATTTTTAATTTCTTTAATTAGATTTTCTAGTTTTATTTATTTCAAGCATGTTTATAATTACTTAGAGCATCTTCGTGGTGGCTGCTTTAAAATCCTTGCCAGATAATTTCAAATTTAATACCATATTACTTTTGACATTTTTCTACTGCATTTTCTCATTCAAGTTGATATTTTTCTAGTTCTTGGTATGACAAACCTGGTAATTTTGGGCACTAAACTATGCTATTTTTTGTTTTTATTTATTTATTAATTAATATGCATGTGTTATATGTGCAAACTTATGCATATGCATATATTTTGGTTTTCAGCCTCTCTCAAAATCATGAATCATGATAATTTCTCTGTAAATTTCTGACATGTTAGGTCTTATTACCCATCAGTATATGTTGTTGATGGACTGACTGTTGAAAGCTAGCTGCAAGAAGTCAGCCCAGAAAATTTATGACACTGTGATAAAACTGAACGCTGGAAGTGGGAGCCTGGACAACTAACAGTAGTGATAAAGTAGGACATGAGGTAGCAAAGCTAAGGCAGCATGTCTCAAATAGATAAGATTCAAAAATAGATTATCGAGTAATAATAAAAAGCATCTCACTTCACACAAAAAGATCTCTGAAGGTTAATTTTTTTTAACAGATGAAGAAACTGAGATTTAAGGAATTCAAAAACCTCACTGATAAGTAAGCAATTGTGCTGATATTTATACCTAGGATGATGGTCTGACTCCGAAACACATTTTACCCGAATGTCTTCATGCTGTATCCTATGGTAGGAATTGTATTACAGACACTCAGTATAAAAAATAAAGTGAAAACGTGACGACAATCTTTAGTTTTCTAAATGTATGAGTCTCTTTTTAGTTGTGTGTAGAGAAACCAATACTGAAATGTCAAACAATGACGTCAGCACCAATAAGGTCTGTTTGTGCTTCTGCCACTCTCTGACTTTCTCACTGTGTGCCATCCAGCAAGTTGTTAGCTTTTCTAAGTCTCATCTCCCATAGTGTTTGGTAAGAGTTTCCACGTAGGGCCTGAAATATAGTGGTTGTAAATCTCACTTACGTGCGTTTGTAGCCTTTTTCTTCCTCTCCTTCTCCTCTTTCTCCTCATATTATTCTTATTATATAATTATATAGTATTCTTTCTAATATTTCAAGAGTTAATGCTTCTTTATGCTCTGGTGAATCATTATACTTGACATTGACATTTATGTTTTTAAGTCAACAGTTTTCTGATTGTAAATTAGCCAGTTTCTCATTCTAATTAGCAGTTGTGCTCTGACAGCATTGATTTGGCATCAGAAAGTCACTAACACCCAATTCATAAGACACTAATCCAAAAGGAACATGCATGTCAGGTTATTATTTTAATTAGATCTCATGAGCTGAACTTTCTGAACCTCTTATTGCCAAAACATTTTTCCTCTTCCCAGGAGTAATTAAGAGACAGACAGATGACTTCTACACGAGATTTGATGGCACAGAAGTACATTTTTAAAACATATTTTCTAAGTGCTGTTTTCCAAGGCCTTGGACAGAGGCTAACTTCAGAAACTGCGCTCAAGTAAAATGTATAAGGCAAACTGAATACAACTATGAACATGCACAACATATATAAACATACATGGTTATAGAAGTATATTTAGTTATCAAAATGGACAAAATGGAGCAAGTATATAATTATGAAATAAACCGTTTAAAGGGAACATAGTTTAATACACTAAAATAAGCATACATTCTTCTTAGTTTATCTAAAAAATTTAGGTAGCCTAAGAACAAAAAGAAAAAAAGAAATTTTAATGCATTGGGAAATAAAGAATTATGGAAATTGGAGGTAGTTAACCTATGCATGCTAGCATTATCTTAGAGTATTTTATAAGTAGGGGCATGCAGGATAAGTGTGCTTATTTCTCATAATATGAATATGAACTTTATGTCAGAGGGTAATCTATACCATCAGCACTACCTTTCTTCATTCACGGTTTCGGATTTAACATCGGCAAGAATTCTTTCTAATTAGTTGTCTGCATGTGACTGAAGGGGGTCTTCTTACTGATCTCAGGAGGTGCAGATATTTAGACAATATTATAACTTTATTTTCTTACATGTTATGGTACTTTTACCGTTAGCATATAATTTTTTCCCTACTGATTTTAATTTTTTTTGCAACTTTGTTGTTAAAAAACAATGTGCACTTTAGTGGGAGTTTAAAACTGATAAACAAGATCAGATAAGCTTTACTTGCTACACAGTCTAAAATGATAATTGGTCTGCCTTGACTAGAATTCTACTGCCATTTTATTTCAAAGATATCACTTTATTGTTCTATCATTGTGAATTCTCTTTTATTATTCAGCATTTTATAGTCACTTTTGTGACTAAGATACAGATAAGTAATTTGAGCTGAAATTTTTGAGATTTATTTTAAGCTTTTTGTTCTATGTGTATTTAATTAATTTAGGTAAGATCAAAATGTGAACAGAAATGAGATTTGTCTCAGCCTGTGAAAGGAAGGGTGAGATTGCCTCACGACACTGCTAAGAAGAGACAAATCCAATTTGTGGTAAAAGGCAACTGTAGTTTCCCTTCGTCTTTTTTTAAAATTATTTTATTGTTGTTCAGTTACAGTTGTCTGCATTTACCCCCCACCTCACCCACCCCCTACCCCAGGTAAACCCACCTCCCTCTCTTGCTTCCACCCTCCCCCTTGGTTTTGCCCATGTGTCCTTTATAGCAGTTCCTGAGTACCCTTGTCCCCATTATCCCCTTCCCCCTTCCCTCTGGTTACTGTCAGATTGTTCTAAATTTCAATGTCTCTGGTTATATTTTGTTTCTCTGGTTGTATTTTGCTTGCTTACCTCACAAGCGTCTTGGCTGTGGCTGATCTGAGTTCCCCGGTAGCTGATCTGGCCTCGGTGTCTTCTCTCATGAGTCCTTATATAAATCCCTTTAACATTTCATATAGTAAAGGCTGCGTGATGATGTACTCCTTGAACTTGACCTTATCTGAGAAGCACTTTATCTGCCCTTCCATTCTAAATGAAAGTTTTGCTGAATAGAGTATTCTTGGTTGTAGGTCCTTGCTTTTCATGATTTGAAATACTTTTCTCCAGCCCCTTCTTGCTTGGAAGGTCTCCTTCAAGAAATCTGCTGACAGTCTTATGGGAACTCCTTTGTAGGTAACTGTCTCCTTTTCTCTTGCTGCTTGTAGGATTCTCTCCTTATTTTTAATCTTAAGTAATGTTATTATGATGTGCCTTGGTGTGTTCCTCTTTGGGTCCCGCTTCTTTGGGGTTCTCTGAGCTTCTTGGACTTCCTGGAAGTCTATTTCCTTTGCCAGATTTGGGAAATTCTCATTCATTATCTGTTCAAAAATACGTTCAATTTCTTGGTGTTCCTCTTGTCCTTCTGGCAGCCCTATGATCCGGATGTTGGGTCGTTTACAAATGTCTCTGAGGTTCCTGAGTCCCTCCTCATTTTTTTGAATTCTTGTTTCTTCCTTCTGGTCCACCCTATTGGTTTGAGTCCCAGCTTCCTTCTTTTCCCTATTGGTTCCCTGTATATTTTCCCTCATTATCTTTAGCATATTCTTCATTCGTTCATTTATTTGTGTCCACCTTTCTTACAATTTTGTGAGCATCCTGCTTACCAGTGTTTTAAACTGAGCATCTGATAGGTTGGTTGTGTCCTCATCCGTTAGTTGTAATATGTTCTGATCTTTCATTTTGGCCATTTTCATTCTTTTTATCTCAGCACACCTGTTATTTTAAAGGGTTGGCGTCTTAGGTGTTCACCGGTACCCAGCATTCAGGGCAGGTGTGGCCCTGTGGTGTGGAGCCAGTTATCTCTAAGCTCTACTGGACCCTATTACGAATCCCTCTTTGGGGGCCTCCCTCTTGGCTGCACCCTGTTACAAGTGCGCCCTCAATAAATGTTAGCTCCTGCTATTTCTTCACTGCTTTGATTATAGCTTTGCCTCCAGAATTCAGTTCTATTGTATTCTCTTTTTAAATATGACTCTTTCCCTATCTGAATGTCTTGCCTGTTCTGATGACTAGGATCTAGATCTGAGTTCCTAGACCTTATCTCATGCTTACTATGTTTCCAGGAAATTCTCCCCAGAGACAAGCCTCAAAGCAGAAGCCCCGCAGCTATTTCTGCCCAAATATCAGACTACAGTAATAAATTATTCATCAGATAAATTGCTGGCATCAGGGTTTCTACCTGCAGTAACGGATGACCCAACGTTTAGGTGGGATGTACCCTTGACAGTCCTGGAGCATTCATCATCCTAGGCCAGCTGTCTGGAAGTCAATAGCAGGAACGTCTGAAAACATAGGTAAAATGGCCTCAGGTAAAGCACTGATGCTCAGCATCGGGACTCCAGTTTCCCCTCAGGGGGAAATACACAGGAAGAAACCACTTTCTTCATTTGGAAAGATTAATGGTAACTGGGATACAATCAGCTGTGGAACCAAGGAAGCTTGCTCTCCAGAATTAGTGACAAGACAAAATTAGAAAGGCTGAAGTCCCATTTATTGAAGGTGATACATGAGATTTACATGACTTAGTGAGAAATCCACAGTTTACATAGGCCTCCAGATTTGGGAGGAATAAGATAGAAAAAAACAGAAGAACCACACCACCTGAAAAACCAAAAGATATGTAAGTAAGGTGTGTCTGGGATGGATCTACATGCCAGTAAAAGAGGCTCAGGTAACGACAAACTTTGGGTCAGACTTTGGAGAGCATTAAGAGGAAGGCTTAATATTTCTCTTCTAGGAAGCAGCAAGCCATTAAGATTTTGAGCAGAGGGATGGCATAGGCAGGCACAGGCTTTAAAATGCTACTTTGCACGTGTATACAGCATATATTAAAGCTGTGAGAGACTGTGATACGAGTTAAGAAATAATTCTGTCAATAGTTCAAGTTTGAGGAAAAAGTGTCTTGGGTGTTTGAAGTGAAAATGAAAAGTCTTAAAGATACATTTGGATTTTGACTTATATTCAGTATTTGTTAATTTGAAACCATAACCATATGCACTCCTATTAGCTTTTACTAATAAAGTGAATAAATCTTATTCTTTTAGGATTATTAAAACTCACAAATAACTACTATGTTAAGATAAATTACAAAACACAAAACAGTAATGATGAACAACAATAGAAAGAAAGGGGGAAATTTCAGATATGGTAAGTTGCTATGATAAACTGTGAGGCAAGAGTTACTCTGCATGACAGACTGAGTGAACTGTGCTGTCGGATCTCTTGCTGACCTATAGATGCAGGGTTACCCAAAGACATGACTATCCATCCCTAACTTCAGCCTGGTAACTAATGGAATCTTGGGTTTCATAAGTAACTGTCCTATTGCCTTTCCTCCAAACCTTGTAAGAGGAGATCCCTTCCTTGTATTTGTCAAAAGTTAACCTAATAATCTCAATTATCTTGAAAAAGTATTTATTACTTTTGGCAGAAAACCTAAAAATATATGTCATAAGGCCCTGGCTGGGTTGCTCAGTTGGTTGGAGTGTGGTCTTGTACACCAAAAGGTTTTGCATGGTTTTGATTCTTGGTTAGGGCACATACCTATGTTGTAGGTTCAATCCCCAGTTCAGGCATGTATAGGGGATGACTGATCAATGTTTCTCTCTCACACCAATTTCTCTCTCTCTCTCTCAAATCAATAGACATATCATTGAGTGAGGATTAAATATATATATATATATATATATATATATATATATATATATATCCCAAGAAGAAGATACTATGCTTTAGATAAAGAGTGGGGCTTCCTTTTAAGCTTTTTATAGAGTTCTGAGTTGTTGAGTTCTTTTTCAACAGTTCCTCTGAAGGAAATATGTTCTTGGCTTCCTGAGTAAAGAAGAAAATATAGGAAATAACTTACAGCCTTGTAAAATCAGTGATTAGGTTGCCTTCACACAACTGAGGAAGTTTTAGATTAGCCATCGTCATTACCATGATAATGAGCTTTAGCAGTAGTAATGGAGGAAACAGACTAGCATACCATGAATTATCCCATAATAGAAAGGTCCTGCACCGTGTTTCCCAAAGTGTACACCCCGATGGCCTCAGAGAGCTTCTTAAAATGGATTAGACTCCCTGGAGGTGGGCCTTAGCATCTGCATGTTTAGTCAGATCCTCAAATAATTTGAATCCATACTTAAATTTGAAAATCATCTTTTCCTGACCTACATACTGCATTCTCTCTTAAAACTCACTGTGTTTTTTTTCTCTCTCCCAGGTATGAATTATGGCATCTAGAGTGGAAGCTCCATCAGAGACTTTCAAAGCTGTAAATGACAAATTATATGTGTTGTGTGCTTTGTGTGCACATGTATGAAACACTTAATATGCATGCATGAAACATACCCCACTAACTGTTACATTGTTCCTTGCTCAAAAAATTGAGCTTTGCTGTGCAACTTTTTATATAATGTTTTAAGCAATCAAAATTGAATAGTCTAATAGCCTCCCTTGCAGGAGACTGGGGCCTTGCAAACTGATTCTGTCCAATGAAATGGAGGGAGAGTTTATGTGTACCATGTTCAAGACTGGTTGTAAAATTGTCTCCAAACCCCACCCGTGTGTTTCAGGGGCTGTCAGAGGAGGGCTCCAGTACAGAAAGGCTTCACAGTCTGTGACCTACTTTTCTTTAAATATCCACTTTCTCTTCAGGGTTTTGAAATGCTTGCGTGTTCTTAATTACTCCCATAATATACAAGTACTTCCATACAGTACATTATTTTCTGACCTTTCCATTAATGTCAC
This sequence comes from Micronycteris hirsuta, assembly GCA_004026765.1. Taxonomy (NCBI): domain Eukaryota; kingdom Metazoa; phylum Chordata; class Mammalia; order Chiroptera; family Phyllostomidae; genus Micronycteris; species Micronycteris hirsuta. Next base: position 27,459 of record PVJI01010581.1, read on the forward strand.
ATTCTTTCTTCAGAGTGTAATTACCTTGGTTAAATTTGTCTATGTCCTTGTTGATCAACCTAAAGGCTAACTAGTCTGATAAGCTTAATGGTTAATGAGTGTTAATGGTTTAATTATTTCTTATTATTTAATTAATATGTTAATTATCTCTCACTAATTAAATAAATAGATTTAAACTAAATATTTTAACTAAAGGCTCTTTGAATTTATTTCAGGACTTTTAAAAGAAATTTAAATTGATTCTAGAGAGAGAGAGACAGTGGCAGAAACACTGATTTTCATGTTCACTTATTTATGCAATCATTGGCTGCTTCTCATATGTGCCATGACTGGAGATCAAACCCACAACCTTGGTGTATCAGAATGATGCTCTTACCAACTGAGCAACCTGGCCAGGGCCTGACTTTTCTTCCAACCCCAACTCTAATTAGTGTCAAATAGTCAAATAGTCAAATAGTGAGTCTCTTTTTCCCCTTTTACCCATATTGTCTGTTTCCATGTTTTCAATGCTAAGCTTTCTTCATGCTGGCTGGAATGGTTACTAAAAGTTTTCCTCAAATATAATTTGTTTATAGACTCCATGAGTCACCTCCATTTTTAAGATATCCCTTGATACTTCATGATTAAAACAACCTTTTCTCTCATGCTACACAGTGCCTATTAAGCAAATATTGCTGTGCATTTAAAATGTTCCATTGGAATACAAAGACAATAAATTGAATCTCTGCCTCCCAGAAACAATATATCAGATAATCGATATAAATAACAACTATAGTATAATGAAAAGAGGGATGATAGGTAAGAAATTATGAGAGTTCAGTGGAGAAGTGCAGCCTCCACTAATAAATTAACATATAAGGATATGATTTCTGATGCTAGGTCTCTGTCATGAATTATTTTGTTTGTTTGTTTAGAGCTGCTATGTGTGAGAACTATAGATTACACTTTATTAGATATGCTTAGGAAAATGTTGTAAAGCTGATGAGAAGCAAAAAAAAAAAAAAGACAAGGGATATCCCAATCCTGAAGAATATTAAGCTTAAGCATCAGGAGAAGAAGAGATCATCAGTGTAGATGTGACGTTATGCCAGTTATGAGCTCAGAATTCAAGCAGTTTTGCCCATGTCCACCAAGTCTCTAGGAACCTGCACCCGTTAAGTGAACAAACGCAAACTAGCCTGGATAATGAGACAGGAGGCCCCATAACCACTGTCATCCCTGATGAGACCCAACTCCCAGGCACTCTGCCAGTTGACCAAAACTAGAACAGCAAGCTCAGCTGAGATCAGTGAGGCCTGGTACATATCCACAGAACTGCCCGGCTCTTTTAGGGGCTTATTAACAATAATTAAATGTTATTTGTTATTTAAACCACAAAGTTGAGAGGTGGTATGTTATTCAGCAAACACTAAACACTAATTTATGTACTTGGTTGATAGTTAAAAGGACTTGAAGTGGGAAGGGATGATGTAATAATAATTATTAATAGCTCACAGTTACTGAACACTTACTATGTGTGAATTACTTATTATATGTATATCTACCGAGTATTGCAATATATATCTGTATGTGTTTGTCTGGATGGTAAAAATATTATTCTTCTGATTTTCACAAATGAGGAATCTGAGATCTGAAAGTAGTTCAGAAAAAAGACCAGAGCAGAATTGGTACAAGTGTGTGTTAGAACGCTTCTCTAATGTGCTTCTCATGGGATGTGTCTGGCTTCTAAATGAGTCATGTTAGCCCTGCTACCATCCATCAGTTTCCATCCTAGTTTCTTGTTCTTATTTCTCAACCAAAAGAGAGTACTGATGAATATTTCAAGGCCAACAGCAAACCATAGAAGAAGATTTTTGAATAGGGTTGGCTTGAGTCTCTTCAATACATGGTCACCCAGTTAGAACTGTTCTGCTGATGCCGAAGACAACTCCAAGTGTTCATCAAGGTAGTTCTGGATTTCTCAAATAATCAGGTAATAATAGTGCCTTTTCTCACAAGTAGAAACTGGCATATCACATAAGATATCCTAATATTCAAAAATTAATATTTATTTACTTTTTAATGAGTAGCCAGTTTACTAGGGTGATAGTTGATGTTCATTCAAATGAGTTTTCCAAGAGTATCCTTTAATTGTGTTAATTTATTTTTTTAATGTGGGGTTTTCCTAAGGTATAATCTTTATATAGATATAGAGTTTCATGCATTTTGATAAATTTTTATGATCATGTAATCACCAATACAATCAATATATAGAATATTTTTATCAACCCCAAATTTCCTAAATGCTCTTTTGTATCTGATCCCCTTTGCTCACTCCAGCTCTGAGAAAACACTGATGTGATCTCTGTCCCTGTAGTTTTGCCTTTTCTAAAATGTCACATAAACAGAATCACATGATAGTTGCTTTATCTGTTTCCCCCCTTTTACCAAACACAATGTTTTAAAAATACATCCACTATTACGTAAATCAATAGTTTACTATTGTCATTGCTGGTTAATATTTCATTTTATAATTGTATCACAAATTGTTCATCTCTTCTCCACTTGAAGACATTTCAGTTGTTTCCAGTTTTTGGCAATTATGGATAAGGCTTCTATAATAATTTATGTTCAGATTTTCTTCAATACATGGTCATAAGTTTTTGTATGGACATACATTTTTCATTTTCCATGAAAACACCTGGTCATGTTTGCTGGGTCCCATGGCATCATAGACTGAATATTCATGTTCTCCACAAGGTTCATGTGTTGAAGCTCTAACTTCTAACATGATGATATTAGGCCAGGAGTCTTTGGTAGGTAATTAACTTAGGGTGAGAGTAGGACTTCCATGATAAGATTATTGCCCTCATAAGAAGGAAAAAAGACACCAAACGTTTTCTCTTCCATGTGAGGATACAGCCAGAAGGTGGCCATCTGCAAGCAAGGAAGTGGACCCTCACCAACGACTCAATCTGTCAAATCTTAATCTTCAACTTCCCAGCCTCCAGAAGTGTGAGAAATGAGTGCCTGTTTTTTTAAGCCAGCCTGTCTATGATATTTCTTATAGCAGCCCAAGCTTACTAAGACATATGGTAAGAATATGTTTCACCTAGGTTTTTACATACTCATCTTTCTATTTTTTTGTAGGACTTTATTTGCTTTTATTATTTATGTTTTATTTACACGTTAAATTTTAAATATTTTCAAAAGTAAGTTAAATATACTCTTAATATATTTTAATTTTCTTCCTTGATTTACTAATGCTCAGAAACAACTCTTTAAACTGAAATATTTGCTCTGGACCATAAGTAAAATATGTGACAAATTACATTTTTCAAGAAACAATGATCAGTTATTCTATTTCCTTTAAAATATTTAATTTATAAATTGAAACATATGCTTTATGCACTGAAACCAAAGTAAATATCCTATGAGAGACAGTGGCGAGGCAGATTTAGTTGATGAAGAAACTTAAATCAATGTAGATGTCAGTCAGCTCTTCCTCATGAGGACCTAATTTAATCATGCACCTGCAGTTTATTGCTGCTTTTTAATGTGTATGTCATATATCACACAGAAAGTGAGGAAGAGGCACATCGCTATTGCACCTTGAAATATAAACAGAAATAAAAATAAGAAAGGAGAAAAAGGAGTTAGAAGAAATGATTACAACATTTTGAAGGAAACTAGCCAGACAGGTTTTAAATATATTTTAGATCTATTGAATTAAGCCATGAGTGAGTCATTGTCTGGGAAATAATTTATATGAGAGTATCAACATGTACCTTGTTGGCATAGAAATCAATTAGATAATGCATTCTATAACAATCAAAACAGAAAGTTTTTTGGAAATAATCACATTGTATTAACAAAAGTAGGGAATGCTTTGCAGAAGGAAAGAATAACAAATGGATACCATTAAATAGACTTCACAGGTTTAAAACTGCATTAAACAATACTAATGAATGTATCAATTAAGAGATAGTCAAGAATTGCTTTGTCCTGAAATAAGAGAAAAGTCAAATTAATCAACTCAAATGTATATTTAGAAGAAATTCGTTAGGAAAGTGTCCTGATATCTTATTTAGCTGTAGGGGCCCAGCATGTATGGAATCTCTGTATTCCCTCCCATCTCAGGCAGGATAGAGAGCCCAGGCAAGAGCTTTCAGCCTGACAGCCTGGGCCCTGGGGTCCCTGACTTACTTCTAAAGTGATGTATGCTGGCAGTGGATCAATATAGTTACTTTCTAAATGATTAATTCTAAGTAGATTCTGATAAACATCTTTATAAGATAATTAGGCATATTTTAGAGATGGACATTTGCTTTTCCTTGAAATAAACTTGGTCATGTTGTTATCCCTATTTTGCAGAAGAAAAATGAGTTCTGGGCTGATAATTTGCTATAGGTCAGTCAAGTTAATAGCATGTGGCTTGTTTGAATTGGGTCCTCAGGTCTGTCTCGAGGATATATCTAGTGGACACTGTTGATTTTATCCAAGAGTGTTCTCTTCCCCTTCTTCCTCATTAATAGGCATCCTGATATTTTTCAAGCACTCATTCTTTCTCAACTGAGAGCACCTCAGTTGAAGATCCCAGTAATTTCAAATCATTTGAGGTACAACATTTTTTTGGCTACTTTTATTGTATAAAAAATTGACATGTTACTAAGGTAAGCTCAGCCAGATCAAAGAAAAAGATTAATATTCAATGCTGAGATATTTTCCTAGTTCTTATGAACAAGGAAGACTCTGCCTCAATTGCTCTGGAGCATATATGTTGTGACAATAAACCAAGCTAGACTGAGAATGAGGCCAACACCCTAAGAATGGTGGGTAAGAAAAGAGCTAAAAAGAAATATGGTCCTTAACATCACCACTGGGCCACCGAATATACTAGCCCTAGAACATACTCTTTCCCTGAGCTTTTTGTTATGTGAGATAATGCATTTATTTTTTTTGAAGGCCCATTTTGTCTAGTACTTAAGTTTAAAAGCATGCTAACTTATATCCAGTTATATAACCTCAATAACTAATCTATACCTGTCTCCACCCCCTGTATAGAAACATATTCATTTCAATAATGTTTCTCTGTATCTCTTTGCAAAGGAGCTAAACTGTAGATGTAGCAAGCGGCCTCTCTCAATAGAAAAGCAGTTTAAATAATGATTGCCTGCACAGGATTCTCATTTTATGACACTAAGTAAAGCCTTATACACACGCACACTTAGGGCCGTGGTCATACGTTACAGTTTATTCCTGCACACAGCTCTGTGTCATTTGGAAGCAGTAGCAGAGAAATGATGGAGATTGCTCTCTGGGAGCATAACTGCAATGAAGATAGCCAGTCCCTAAGCCCTAGTCACCAGTGGAGGACCACCTGAGGTGAAAGCCTGATAAATTAATTCACCTCGTGGATGAGGGCATCATTCCTTGCCTTCAAATATACCCAGTTTATCTGCCATCATCTGTGGGAATGAATCACTGGGCAACAAGCTATCCCCAGAAACATTTTCAGATAAGATTATGATTTTTCTCTAGAAATTGTATTTTTATGTAAACCACTGCACAAATATAGTCGAACTGCAGTCAGAGAACACATTCATCCCCAAATTATGCATCAAGATGCATTTGATAACCTTGAAGGTATATCTGTTTGGAAGGGTTTAGTGCCATTCTTAAGTAGGTCTATATTTTTAAATACATTACGTTTCTGTGTAAAATATAGCACAATATATGTGGCTATTAAAACTTAAAATTAATGCTTCAAGTTTGATACCATAAAAATGAATTTCCATAAAATATGCAGAAAAGAGATATGAATGTTGAAGATAGAAAAGCAGGTAGTTTTGTGGTAAAACACAAGTACTTACATCATTCTGTTTTTTTTCTTTTTTTTACATGAAGACTTTCTCCTCCCTAAAGCTTCTGAGGCAGAACAGTATATTTTTGTTACTATTTTCTAATTTTTAAAGAAATGAAAATAGTGTAATAGTCTTGGCAAATAAACTGGGCTCATCTTCTAGTTTTCATAAGTAAATAAATAATTACAATTATTTCCTTTCTCATGTCAAGAAAGCTACAGATTCTAGGATCTGCCTATGTCACCACAGTCATGTGGTAGTCATACATATCTTGTGAGAAAAGCTCATAAACAATTAAATTCACGTAAACAGCTGGTAGTTTTAATAGTACACTGGCTTTTGTCATTTTTTTGAAAGAATATTTTCATGAATTCATTCAATTTTGTTTCCTGAAACAGCTTGAAAATAGAAAGTTAGTTTTTTCTCTTCTAGTTATAAATAAAACACTTGTTGTAAGCACTAAGAGAATTAAACTACTTATTATTTCACTACATTATGTTAGAAGAATAAGTGTAACTGGATCATATTCTTAAACCCCTGAGTTGTGAAGATGTCTATAAATCTTTTGAGAATATGCTGAGCTCAGTCTTTCAGGCACTTTTTAAGGAACTTGCTCTGAAAGCTTCCTCACTGAGATCTAAGGAGACATTATTTACAATTATTACAAGCTATCTGAGACAGCTCAGAGTGAACTAACCCCATGTATTACCATCAACTGCCAAATTTTTATTAAGGCTTTTACTCCATGACTGGAAAATACCACTCCTTCCATTAGCCTGGTATACAAAGAACTTCCTGAAAATAGATTTGGTCAGAAAATTTTAGGAAAGATTTTTTCTTTTTTAAAAATTGTATCAATCAAATTTGATATGCCCACGGAATCTATAGTTTGTGTTTCTAAAAATAAACTAGAAGTACTGTATTAAGCAAGAAAAACCTCTATTCTGTCTGACTCTGAACAACTTAAATTCGGAGTTTACTTTTTCCTCAATAAAATCTCTACATGTTTCTTTTTTAATTTATTTTTTTAACTTTTTTATTGTTGTTCAAGTATAGCTGTCTCCATTTTCCCCTCACCGCTCTCCTCCACCCCACCAACCCCCACTTCCCGCCCTCAGTCCTATCCCCTTTTGCTATGGCCCTGGGTCCTTTATACATGATGCTTGATGACCCTTCCCCTTCTTTCCCCCATTATCCCTCTCCCACCTCCTCTCTGGTTACTGTCAGTTTTTTCTTTATTTCAAGGTCTCTGGTTATATTTTGCTCACTTGTTTGTTTTGTTGATTAGGTTCCAATTATAGGTGAGATCATATGGCATCTGTCTTTCACCACCTGGCTTATTTCACTCAGCATAATACATGTTTCAGTAGCTTTTTTGTCATTCCAGAATTGTGAAATTTTGTGATCTTGGCTCCAAATTCTTTATTTACATCAATCATTTTTTTCTGTCACCCTTTTATTCAGATCAAATATTAGCATAATTCATCTACTATTAACAGAAAACTCATTGGAACTGAGCAGAAAAGGAAAAGATAAGGAGAGAGCCTAAGTGTAAGATTGTAAACATGGCTCGTGAAAGAATTGGAGAGGCCTAGAGGTTCCTCTAATGCCTAGGAAGGGTTTGCTCTGTGCTGTACACTGCCGTGGGCATTTTGACTATATTAATTCAGTTCAGAGCTCTATGGGCTAGAGTTTATTAGTATACTTCTACTACCTACTAGAACCCATTAGCCGGTGAACTAACTGAGCATTTACTCAGGTTGCCAATGACAAAACTAGGATTAAGTTCCACCAGGCCACTTCCCAAATCTATGGATTTAATCTGATTATAACTGCTTACCAAATTGCTCTTCATAAACCTTTCCCTAAAAGTAAACTTACTGTGTAAGCAAAGCTAGAAAATTGTGTGAACAATTTTACACTTCTGCAAACAAAATTAGAAGGTTTATATTTGTCCTTTTAACTTTTTCTTAATCCTGGCTCTATTTTTAAACAATCTTTGCTTTGTCATAATTTCAGAGTTTCTAGATTCCATGAGTTAAATAAGATGGTATCTTTTTCTTCTTGTGAATAACAAAGAAACAACCCTCTCAGGCAAGTGCACCTGTCCAGAACACAAAAATGGTTAAATATGCAAACCGTTCTTCTAAGTCAAAAGATAACTAATAGATGGAGGGACATTTAGTGATGAATTTAAATCATACTAACTACCAAATGTAAGGAAAATCTTTGCCACAGGTATGTATTCTTATTTGACTACCATTTTAAAGTTGCAATCAGATACCAAAACTGATACTTTTATTATCTCAAGATTCTGACCCATTTACCTGAAAGTTTGTTTTAAACAAATTATATAGCAATTATATTCATGGAAGTCAAGGATGCCACCAATAAGTATAAGTCATGTTTTTTGCCCACACGGATCTTATAGTTCAGTAAAAGACTGAAGCACACCACATGTGCAGAAAATGAGAGAATATGCAGAAAATGAGAGAATATCTAGGAAGAAAGAGATGAATATATGTGGATTGGGGTGGGGGCAGGTAGAAGTGAGTTTCTATGAAAGAGAACAACTTTAAGGAGAAGAGATAACTAAAGTTGGCTAAATGCAGATTTAGAAGATAGCACATTTTCTGTAGGTGTGAACCTGCATAAAGAAAGCTATGGAAATGAGATTGAGCATAGTTCATTTTGCACACGTTTAAGGAAGTAGAGGATGTGAGACTATTAGGAGTGGTGGAGCTAGTGTGAGGTAGATTGATAGATCTTCTTGAGCTCAAAACATTTGGCTATTCTAATTATTCTGTTCCTAACTACCCAGCCTTCCATGAACATACCAGATACCTTTGCACCTTTGATAAAACAATTCCTTTAGCCTACAATTATCTTTTCTCCCTCCCAGTGTAATAAGAGTCAGATTACTTCATGTCTCCATCAAACTTTTCTGTATGAGTCATTTGCTAAGATCCCAATTAAGCTTAATTATTTCATCACCTTTACTGTACAGTATGTGACAACTGTTATAGGTAGTCTGTTCTGTCATGCTGAATGTATTAGCTGTTCGCACAGCTCTCTCTTTTAGAGAGCAGAGTTTAAGTTTTTGTATCACCCTATGGCATAGCTATGTGCTTTGAATAGAATTTTCTTGATAATGTATGTTGAACTGAAAATGAAGAGTTTGCAAAAAGCTCTAGGGTAGGATGTAAAGTTCCTGATGGAAGAACACATCCAAAAATAAACTAGAAGAAAGGTATTTCACCTAGGGTCAGCTCATTCTTTCAACATGTAAAAGTGTAGACGTGGTGGACCTGGGATCCCAGATTTGATCTGTTGGCTTTGCACTGCTCCATAATTATAAACAGGACCCTCTCCACTCCAGCCAACTCCCTTATGTATGTGTTGTCTTCAATGGGAGAGTGAATGTATATTTTCCACAAATTAAAGCAAAAACAAAACAAAACAAAAAAGATATTAAATCTTCTGACTTCTTTAGAACATAAATGTTTATTTTATATATATGAGTCTTCCCAGCATTAGAATTCATTTTTGTCTCCAACTTTCAATTTTTTCAAATGTTAGATGATTTTAGAAATATATATAATGTCAGAGAGACCATGAAAATTCCAGTATATATAAACTTATTTACTTTAGTATGGATCATCTCATTTAGCCCACTCTGAATGGACTAAAGCTGATTCAGGACAGAACCTTTCAGTATTAGGTTCTTCTTGTTCCAGGGACTGCTAAACCATCTCAGAGGCATAGCTGAAGGGAATCCTTTAGTCCTAATAAATTTCTTTCTGGGCTCAGCAGAAGACAGAAGCACTTTCATTTAGTAAAAGTGCACATTCAGTCAAAATGCAATATGTTAAGTTTAATTGGGGACTTAGCAATATAATACAACCTTTTTATTATTAGATATACAGAATAAACCATATTACTGTAATTATTTCTTTTTTTCCCACAAAGATGCACTCCATTTCTGATTCTCTTGCAATTAATTGAGGTTGTGATTGAGTGTCGATTAATGGAATGTAAGTAGATAGTTTATGCTCCAATTTTAGGTGAGGTTGGTGGAAATCTACCACACATGGTCCACCCAGCTTTTTCCCATCTGCTGACGGTATCAAGTCAGGGAAAACTTGAAGATGGCAGAGCCACTAGCAGCCTGGGTCACTGTGTGGGACAAGTACCACACTTCACTTGTCCCCATCCAGAACTACATTAGACTGTTTTAAAGCAAGAAATGCACTACTCTGTTCTGCCACTAAAATTGTGAAATTGTGCGTGTTTTTTTTTTTTACCTTTTTTTCCTTCTGATTTTGTTTGTGTTTTTGAAAAGCAGTTAGCCTTCCTTAAACAATAGAACTCAAAAAATGTTTTCTGTTATAAATAGTGACTCTCAACCAGGGACTATTTTATACCCCAAGAACATTTGGCAATGCCTGGAAAAAACTTGATTACCACAACTGGGTGGGGAGATGCTGATGGCTCGTACTGGGTAGAGACTAAGGATGCTGCTAAACTCCTACAATGCACAGGGCAGCCCTCACAGCGAAGAATGATCTGGCCCAAAATGTCAATTGTGCCAAAGGTGAAAAACTTTGCATTATGAGAATAAGCACTAGAGAAAGTACCTTTTTTCCCCACAGTTAGTTGTTGAAAAATACAGTCTTTTTACTTTAATGCAAGTTCTATCACAAATAGACTGTATTAATAATTAATTAGCCTGATCTAATAGAATTTGAAATTTAGACCATTCTTATGTTATAAGTCAATATTATATTATCACAATTGCTAAAATACAATTTAAAGTAATTCAAGCTTCTCACTAGAGCACTTCCCATCTTCCCTGTTGTCTTTCTGAATTCCATTTTCAGTGCTTATTTATCACAGCATTATGCATGCACATGTGCATGCATACACAGAAATGCTTGGTGTCTAAAACCTTTATGTTTACTCTTGATAGGTTGTGGCATCTCAGTGACGAACTATAATTAAGAAAATAGTCAGGCACCAACCTACATTGTCTATCATCTAATATGTCACTTCTTATACATCTGATTATCCAGGACTCATTCTCTCAAAGCCTTTCACTGTAATATGTTTATAGTATAACAAACAAAATATAATGCATATTAATGACTTCATGTTGCTTTTATGCCCTGACTATGCACTAACTTTTTAACAGGGTCATATTATTCTTTGCGTACAATATCGAGTTATAAAAATAGCTATGAATTGCAGAGATCCTACCAGTAGCCTTAGACTGCTAATTCACCAGAAAACTAAAAGTTAGGCACTGACTTTTCTATACATCATTTTTGTTGCTTGCAATATGAGGAGATTTAACTATATGATTTCTGAACTTCCTTTTAATCCATTGGCTTAAGCATATACTCATTCCACAAATGCTTACTTAATGCTGCTATGCATTGGAATCGTGCTGGTGTTGAATGCTAGGTGGTGAGAGAGATAAAAACATGGCCATTTCCCTAATGGAACTTACAGTCCTCACACACTGTTGACAGAGCACAGTTTAAGGTACCATGGAAGCTACAACAATCTAGTAGACAATGTGCTTGCTGTTAAGGACTGGAAGTATACTAGGGAATATGACAAATAAATATATGATTATAGTATGTGTCAGGCTGTGGTAGTTATTTTGCCAGAGTTACAAATAAAGTTTTATTAGTGACTAAAAAAGAAGAATCTTCAAGTTCGAGAATCTAGGATATATTCTAGAAAACAGCAGCATTTGAGCTAAGCATTCAGGATAACAAGTATAAGGATAGTGAAATGCATTAAATACCAAAAATAATGTACAAATTCTGAGTAGGGCATATTGTAGTGATGTTTTTATACATGTTGAATAGTATGGTTTTACTGTTTTAAAATGTGTATTAGTTTCCTAGGGCTTCCATAACAAAATACCACTGATTGGATGGCTTAAACAAACATTTATTTTCTCACAGTTCTGGAGGCTAAAAGACCAGGCAGGATAAAGGTGTTGGCAGATTTGGTTTCTCCCGAATTGCTTCTTCTTGGCTTGGGATGGCCATCTTCTCCCTGTGTCCTCACATGTCCTTTGCAATGTGTGGGTACGTGTTTGTGTCCAAATGCCCTCTTCTTATCAGAACATCAGTCTGATTGGATTAGAACCTACCCTAATTACTTCGTTTTAATGTAATCCCCACTTTAAGACTTTGCATCTGAAAACAATCACATCTGAGCTATTGGGAATTAGGGTATCCAGCTCAGTTTGTGAGGGCTGTAGTGAGAGATAAGGCTGGAATTTAGTTAGAAAGAGGTTTAATACAATTTCAGTAGACTGAACTTTCTCTCTAGGTCCCATTCAAGTATTTAGAGCAAGGTATCCCTAACATCCTGCTCTACTTTAGAAAGGTAAATGAAGCAACAAGAGAACAGTGGAGATAAGAATAATCGATCCTCTTTGAAGGTTAAAGTTGGAAGACACTGAAAACTTATTGGGTATGATTTGAAGAAGAGAAAGAAAGTTCAAAAGATAGTGCACATTTCCCTGCATCTGTCAACAGCAAACTGGGACCAGTAATACCGGTATGGAAGTCAGAAGACAAATGGGTTTGTGTGGCATGTGATACTTTGAGTTTCAGGCACACTGAGATGGAATTTTTGCTGGCTATCAAGAATGATAAGATCTCACCTGTAAAAGTGGAACCTAATCAACAAAACAAACAAGCAAACAAAATCAAACCAGAGACACAGAGATAAAGTGACCAGATGGGAGGGAGAAGGGGGACAACGGTGGAAATAAGGGAAAGAGTCAAGTCATGGAACATGTATAAAGGACCCATGGACAAAGACAACTGGGGAACAATTGAATGTGGGAGGTGGAGTAAGCAGGGCAGGGGAGAGTAATGGGGGGTGGGGACATCTGTAATTGAACAACAACAAAAAAATTTTAAAAATAAAATAAAATCCATAAGAAAACAGAAAAAATGTAATTAAGAGAAAAAAAAAAGATGTCTGTAAAACAGTTGAGTTGGTACAAGTATTAAAAGGTGTGGGTAGAAAGAATGGGTTGACAGTTTAGAGCTAAAAAGGGCAACTTTAGAATGAGTCAGATTGCAAACAGTTCCCGATTGCATATGAAGGAAAAGAAAAATGGACTGGCGCATGCAATGATGTCATGAGAGGTATGGCACTATCATTAGAGGGTTTATTTTTTTAAAAGAAGAGTATATTTTGTGTCCCTCAACCTCCCCTGTATAGGCAGCTGCCATATTTTCTCATAAAGGAGTTGTGGCTGAGTGGCTGAGTGGGACTCACTAAGACTTTTTCTGCTTCACGGTAAAGCCCTGTGGTCTGACATTTCTCAAGGAACATTCTCAGGTTTAGAAGAAAGGAAATGCCCAGCCAATGTTAATTTGGAGGTTTTCTTTTAATGAATCATTTCAGTGTAGTATACGTACAACCTGGAGATTCTTATCCAGTACCCCTGAAGGCAGTCACAGTTCTGAACTTTGTTTTCTGGCTTCCATCGAGGCAGGTCAAATTTTCAGTGAAAATTCTTCTCTGACCCCATTAACATTGTCTAGTAGATCTGTCTTCAATAAGTTATTATTTTATTCTGCCAGAGAATACATACTCTGGTCCACTTGAATTCCAGAAGATTTAGACTTCGGCCTTTGTTAGTCCTTAAAACTTTACTACATTAAATGTCTCACTCTGCCCTGCTTGTTACGATGTTCACGTTGGAAAGTAACATCTTAATGCAAACAAACGCAGCATTATCTCCATTTTCCCATTCAGCATCCATGTCTCTTTCTTGGTTTTGAATGCAATTTATTTTAAGTATCCCAAAGAGATGCTTCAACATTTGTTGATTCTAAGTCATTCTGATCTTTTCTGTCCCCTCTCCATAAGCTCTGTAAAAAAAAAAAAAATCCAATTTCAAAATAGCAAATAAAAACATTATCAAATCCCGCAGGGTAGTTAAGTAAATGATCAAGTGCTCAGCCAGCAAACTAAATTACCAGAATCCTCTTAAGCATGTGACAATCTTCCCATTCCTTTCACTCTCCTATTGAACTGACCTCTAGATACCAAGTTAAATTTACGCCTTTTCATATAGAACCCGTGCACCTCATCATAACCGCAAGTCCCAGCCTCGGATTACCAGAGAAACTGAGAACCAGCATTCATCACTCAACTACAAGTTTCAGCACCATGCAGTCACACTAAGGGTTTATGATCAGCAACTCCCCCCAGTTAGAACTGACGATACCTTCACATTTGTGTTTACCACTCTGAGTAGTGAGTTACAGAATGAAATCATTGAGCAGGCAAACATATTAAAGCAACTGAGATGAAACAGAGGGCGAGGTTTATGTGTGGGAGTGTGTTACACTCTCTTTGAAAACAAACAAAATGCTGTCTTTACTGTTAGCTGTGAGATATGTACTTTTTAAAGGCTAAGATGTACAGGGCTTTAGAAAACAGTTCTTTTCATGATAATTAAAGTTAACGTTGTGAAAACCAGCAAATCTAAAAGAAAAATCCTGGAAGGACCAATGTATGTAAACCACCAACTTGCTTTCCCTTTTAAAAATTAGTTTACTTAAACCAATACAGAGTTTTTCTGATCTTTCCAACTGAATCATACATTCCTGAAGACTTTATAATAATCATATGTCCCACCCCTTGACATTGAAGTAGAGAAGCCTGTGTTGAATTGCTATCTAATTGAACAGACGTCGGGAAATGAAAAAGCTCTTCAAATCTAATATGACAACCTAAGCAACATATTTCTTCATGGGAAAATGTTGGAAGCATGATGAATGAGGACTTTTCCATTATCTCTTGCATTACCGCAGTTGAAGCTTCTCCATCTTTTATTTTTTTTTCTTTTTAAATTGGTTTATTGGGGCATTATTTACATATAGTAAAACTCACCGTATTTCACATACAGATATGTGAATGTCGAGAAACACACACACTACGGCAACATATACACTACCCCAAAACTTCCCTCATCCAAAAATGTCCTCATGCCCTTGGCAGTCAGCCTCTCCTCCCCACCAGTTCTCGACAACCATGGTATGTTTTCTGTCTCTACAGTTCTATCTTTTCCAGAATGTCATCTAAAATGGACTCAGAGTATGTACGGCTTTTTGAGCTTGGCTTCTTTCACTTAGACTAATCCATTTGAAATCCATCTCTACTGTGGCATGTATCAGCAAGCTGTCCCATTTCATTGCTGACTAGTAATTCAAAAGAACCTATGCACCCCAATGTCCATCTTTTATTCCTGATTGGCCATAGTAACCTAGACTGTTGGTCAGCCACAAAAAAAAAAATAGTTTGGTTTAAAAAAATGGAAAACACAACTATTAGAGCAAATGAAAGTTTTCTGTGGGGAGAAAAAAAATTATAAAATGTTCGTGGAACATAAAATTCTAAATAAAAATCCTTTTACTATGTCTTGGATGTTGAAATGGAGGCAGTGCAGTAAGCGGAGTTTGTGTGCTTTGCAAGCAATTTCTGAAAATGACAATGCCAAGCCTATTTAACTCTTATAATTACCTGTCACCATGCTTCCAGAGACTGGATGGAGACGAGGGAGCTGCACTCCTGGCTGTGCAATGCTGACTGAGAGATAAAAATTGGGGCCATGCCTGGGGCTTGCCCAACCTGTCTGTACTGTGTGGGGAGATATGTCACAGACATATTCCTCCAATGGCAAAGCAGTTAAGTGGCCCCAAGCAATAACACTGATGCTCCAGGGTCAAAAGAAAGTGTCAGAGGAGCTCGACTGCAATGCCAAGATCAGAAATCAGAGACAGTTCTATTTTTGCATGAACTCAATATTTTTAAAAAGTATAAATCTTATCAATTGAGTCAGGTTGATTTATTAGTTTATGTAAATTATATTTTTGTTATAATGATCAGTTTTACTTTAGAATTTGGGACTCTCATGCCATCCTATATTTACCCCTAGTGGTGTGCCAATCCAGTTGTCTTGTTGTTGAATATGAACAATTCCTTGGAGTGCTATATTCTCCCTCCTTAGACATACTTGGCCATTTTCATGGCCCAATGCAGTGTCCAATTTTTGGTCTTGAGTACATTTACTGTTAATTACACTATTGTTGCAATCAGAAGGTGACTTTGAGGTATCAAGGGTTGCCCAAGCCCACTGAACTTGCCCTTTAGCTCTGTAAATTACATCGATAGGTAAAAGGAATTAACCTGAGAATCAGGTCTCAATTTTATTGTATGCTCCTCATCCTAATAGAATAAGTTCAGAAAAATTACTTCTCTGTTTTTTCATTTATAAAACATGAAGTGTAATTTTTTGCTTCTCTGTTTCTGAAGCTGGCTGCCATGCATAAATGAGATACTATGACTAAAGTTATATTTTGATCTCTAAAGCACTATGCAAAACATAAAGTGTAAGCATTCAGGAAAAGAATGCTCCCAGCTCCCCCAAATTGGAAACCCTGTTAATAAAAACCTATTTCCTTCCATAAAAATATAATACAATAATAATAGTAATGTGACAGATAGATTCATGGCAAACAGAAAGAGTCAGAATAGCGAGATCTACATGGGTTTTGTTGTTCTGCTGCTTTGTCATTTGGATGTGTAATTAATTTAACTTAAAATTTAAAAATTAAGGCAAATTGTTTCTATAAGTGATTGTAAAATATTAACTAACTATACAACTTTAATAATATTCATATATGTTCATTTATATTTTTATTCATTCATTTATTTGTTCTCTAGTGGATTTTTAGTCCGTTCACCCAAAAATAAAGATCTCAAATACCAGGTGGAAAAGTGACTCATGGACATGGACAACATGTGGTTATTGTGGGGGTGTACAAAGGGGATACATGGCAATGAAAAAATACGATCAAAAAAGATTATGTGAAAATTTAGCTTCTAAATAAAGACACTAGATACACAGGAGAATAAATAAATCTGTTTATTGTACTGAATAATAGTCCCTTTGTTAAAAGAGTTTACTATAAGGTACAAGAAAATAGGATTATAAAAGATTGTTTTAAATCTATATTTTGAGAAAGGACTAATAAAAGAGAGCCTGCCACCACATAGCTTGAGAAGTTCTAGAAGACCATATATGGGCTTGTTATCTATCATGTGTCTATGTGCCTTTGTAATTGGGCCTTGATCTAATTTGAATATGCCTTTGCTTTGCATTAAACTGCTATGAAGCACATTATCATAATAAATGCATGAAATGCTAAAGAGCTACGTTGTAAAGATTCAGATTCCTAGGGAGGTATCGAGGTAGCCCTGCTCTGGAAGGGATTTCTATAGGTGAATGGACCAGTCACACATTTCTTCCACAAGAATTGACTGGTAAAACTATAAACTAATGGATTCACAAGATCAGCATGTTTTCAGAAGGATGGACTACAGACAGTGCTGCTAAAGTAAAGTGAATCTGGGAACCAAATTAAATACTGTCTACAATGTACTGACACAGTTTAAACTTGACAAGAGTATGCAACTTAGAATTCAAATAGGCTTTCTGAAGACTTATATGTATTTTTATTGTACACTAGAGAGATAATAAAGCCATAGCCCAGAAATTACTAGAATAAAATCATTTAAGTAGCCTGAAAAAAAATTGCTGATAAAACTGAAGAAAAAGATTTCTTTGGTTAAATAGTAGATTTTTATGTCAATAAAATCAAGTGACTAATAGCTGGAATTAGAAGAATCAGGTTAAATCCAAGGGATGCTCATTTTGAGATGGTGTGTGTCATCAACAGGATGTGTTTGGCATTCTTCAGGAATCACACTAAACGCGAATCCTTTAGGTTTTGTGTGTCAATGGTGGTGCCACAGATTAGAGATGTGTTGAGATTGTGATGCTCTTATAAGGATGGAAGGAGCTTTTAAGTGGCCACCCTGGATACATGATACCGCAAGGAGAATTGAAAATGAGACAGAATTATTTTTAACTTGCTATATAGATAACAATTATAGAATGGTTAATTAATATTAGAAAAATACAGTCTTTTTTGTAAATAATTAGCTTAAGCCTAATTTTCTCCCTGTCCCTCTCTTTCCCTCTCTGTAAAATGTGAGTGTAACTGTGTAATGTCTGATGTTGAGGAACAAGTCTGCTACACTAGATACTAGCACAACTATCTTATTCTCATTCAAGTTTCATTTTGTGCTCTACAATCAGCATTATCCACTAATTTTGACCAGAATCTGTAGTCACGGTATGTGGGTAAAGAAAACTACCGAATTCCCCAAGTACTGATTGGAGCCTGCTGACCATGCAGTGACTTTCTAGCACTTATTATGTTAGAGGACATTTAATGTATGTTTCAGAATCAATGCCTTACCTTGGTCTACATCTGTATACCACACTAATCATTTTACATTTTATTACTTGGCATTAGAATGAATATATTAACCATAAAGCATTTTTGCCACCATTACATGGATGTGTTCTAACTTTGAGTTTTAAAATAAAGAATTTTAAAAGCCTAAATCATATTGTTATTCAATTGTTTATAATGCCCTAGCTAGCTGTTTTCATTCTTTATTGCTACATTGGGTTCCGGGCAATGTAGAATATGTCAGTTGTGTCACCTTCCTGAATGTGATAATGATGTGAAAATGGACTTCTGCCTAGAAACACCTGTAAGTGATTGACGCAGTTACAGGTGTGAAACTGATTGTTGTCATTTCCTAGGCTGAGTGTTAACTGGATGATATCTCTATTACCCCCCATGAAATGATCCCTCAGCTTCTGCCACTGGGGTTAAAATCTACTCCTTTGCACACAAATGCTCTTTCCCATGATATTGCTATTCATTTATTTTTGTATGCTGTACATGTTGATTACAATAGAAAAATCTGTGTCAAATAATACTGTGAATAAGAAACAAAACTTATGACATTTCATTTCTTTCTTTTTCTTTTTTAATTGAATTTATTTGGGTAACATTGGTTCAAAACAACACACATATTTCAAGTGTATATGTGTCATCTGCGCACTGCACTGTGCACCTATCCTTCACCCCAAGTGACGTTCCTTTCCACCCATATTCACCCCACCTTTGCCTACCTCCACCTACCCCCAACCCCCATTCCCTCTGGCTGTCACTACACTGTTGATTGTGTCTATGTGTCCTAACTATCTATCTATATCATATATATATATATATATATATATATATATATATATAGTTTTTGCACTACTCTTTCTCTGCCTGGCTTACTGAAAAAAGTAAGGATTTTTTTTTTGGTTTATTTTTATTTATTTATTTATTTATGTATTGCTGCGCAGTATCTCACTGAAGTAAATGTACCATAGCATTTTTATCCACTCATCTACTGAAGGGCACTTGGGCCATTTCCAGATTTGGTCTGCTGTAAATAATGCTACAATGAACATAAAGGTGCATATATTCTTTCAAATTAGTGTTTCATCTTTCTTTGGGTATATTCCCCAAAATGGGGTCATTGTGTCCAAACTCAGTTCCATTTTTACATTTTTGAGGAAACTCCATACTGTTTTCCCAAGTGGCTGCACCAGTCTGCATTCCCACCAATAGTGTATGAGGATTCCTGTTTCTTCACATCCTCACCAGTACTTGTTGTTTGTTGATTTATTGATGGTAGCCATTTGGCAGGTGTGAGATGATGATATGTCACTGTGATTTTAATTTGCATCTCTGTAATAATTAGAGACATTGAGTATTTTTTCATATGTCTATTGGCCATCTGTATGTCGTCTTTGAAGAAGTGACTATTCGGGTCCTTTGTCCATTTTCTTAATTGGGTTGTTTGTCTTCTTGGTGTTGAGTAGAAGTTCTTTATATATTTTTTTTAAATTAACCCTTTACTGTACCATTGGCAAATATGTTTTCCCATTTAGTGGGTTCTTTTTTCATCTCGTTCATGCTTTCTTTTGTTATGCAAAAGCTGTTTAGTTTGATGTAGTTCCATTTTTTTGTTTGTTTGGTTTTTCCTTTGTTCCCCTTGCCAAAGGAGATATACTGGCAAAAATATTGCTGCAAAAAGTGTCTGAGATTTTACTGCCCATGTTTTCTTCTAGGACTTTTATAGTTACAATACTTATATTTAAGTCCTTAATCCATTTTGAGTTAATTCTTGTGTATAGTGTAAGTTGGTGGTCTAGTTTCATTTTTTTTTGCCTGTATCTGTCCAACTTTTCTAACACCATTTATTGAAGAGACCTCATTGTATATTCTTGCTTCCTTTGTCAAATATTAATTGACCATAAAGTCATTGGTTTATTACTGTGCTTTTTATTCTGTCCCATTGATCTCTATGTCTGTTCTTATGCTATTGCCATGCTGTTTTGATTACTATGGCCTTGTAGTATAGTTTGATATCAAGTAGGGTGATACCTGCAACTTTGTTGTTCTTGCTCAAAATCGCTGAGGTATTCATGGTCTTTTGTGGTTCCATATAACTTTTTCAAATATTTGTTCTAGGTCTATGACATATACCATTGATATTTTAATAGAATCCCTTTGAATCTGTACATTGTTTCATGTAGTATGGATATTTTATGATGTTATTTTTTCCTATTCATGAACATGGTATATGTTTCTACTTATTTGTATTTTCCTCAGTTTCTTTTCAGGATCTTATAATTTTATGAATACAGATCTTTTACCTTCTTGGTTAAATTTATTCCTAGGTACCTTATTTTTTACTGTAATAGTAGATGGTATTATTTTATCAATTTCTTTTTCTTATTGTTCATTATTTTTATATACAAATGCCATCAATTTTTGATTATTAATTTTGTATCCTGCTACTTTGCCAAGTTCATTTATTGGATCTAGTAGTTTTTGATGGATACTTTAGGGGTTTCTATATGCAATATCATGTTATCTGAGAATAATGACAATTTTGATTCTTCCTCTCCAATTTGGATGTTATTCAATTATTTATTTATTTATTTTTGTGTAGTTGCTGTGGCTAGTACTTCCAGCATTATGTTGAATAACAGTGGTGAAAGCTGACATCCCTGTTTTGTTTCTGATTGTAAGAGAAATGCTTTTAGGTTCTTGCCCATTGAGTATGATATTGTGTTAATTTGTCATATATTGCCTTTATAATGTTCAGATATAATCACAAAATTTCCACTTTGCTAAGAGGTTTTTTTTGAATCATAAATGGGTGCTGGATTTATCAAATGCTATTTCTGCATCTCTTTATATTATCATGTGATTGTTTTCCCTCATTTTTTTATGTATTATGTAGTATATTGATTTCCAAATGTGGTACCAAACTTGCATCCCCCAAATAAATCTTACTTGATCATGGTGTATGATTTTTTAAATGTATTGCTGTATCTAGTTTTCTAATATTTTTGAGGATTTTAGTATCTGTTCATTAGGGATATCGTTCTATAATTTTCTTTCCTTGCAGTGCCATTATCTGATTTTAGAATCAGGACAATGCTAACCTCACTAAAAGAGCTTGGAGGTTTTCCTTTCTTTTGCATTTTTTGGAATAGTTTGAGAAAGATGTTAGTATTTCTTTGACTATTTGGTAAAATTTGCCTGTGAAGCCACCTGTTCCAGAACTTTAGTTTGCTGCAGTTTTTTTGATTACTGCTTCGATTTCTTTTCTTCTTCTTAAGTATATATTATTGATTATGCTATTGCAGTCTTCCCAATTTTTCCCTTCTTTATCCCCTCTCTACTCCGCATTCTCCAACCATCCAGCATTCCCTACCCAGTTCATGTCCATGGGTGGTACATATAAGTTCTTTGACTTCTGTTTCTTATACCATTCTTAACCTCTCCCTGTCTATTTTATGTCTCTCAATTATGCTTCTTATTCCCTGTGCCTTTCCCCCTATTCTCCCTCCTCCTCCTCCCCACTGAAAATCTTCTATGTGATATCCATTTCTCTTTTTTTGTTCCTGTTCTAGTTGTTTGCTTAGATTTTGTTTCAATCTCATTGTTTGCATTCGATCTATTCAGGTTTTCTGATTCTTCCTTATTCAGTTTTGAAAGATTGTATGAATTTAGGAATGTATTCATTTTACCCAGTTATCTAAATTTTTGGGATACAGTTGTTTATAGTACTTTCTTACAATACTTTGTATTTCTATGATGCCAATTGTTGCTTCTCTTTCATTTCTTATTTTATTTATGTGGGTCATCTCTCTTTTTTTTTCTTGATGAGTCTGGTTAAAAGTTTGTCAATCTTGTTGATCTTTTTGAAGAAACATATCATGCTTTCCTTGATCTTTGTATTGTTTTTATACTCTATGTCATTTATTATTTCCCTTTTTCTACTTACTCTGGACTTTTTTCGTAGTTCTTTTATATGTAAAATTAGAAGCACTCTGTGCTTCCTGAACTTGTATGACTTATTCCTTCACCAGGTTAGGGAAGTTTTTAGCCATTATTTCTTCACAGTTTTCCTATCTCTTGCTAAGTCTCTTCTTCTACTGCTTATGATACAAATGTTGTGACACTTGATGTTGTCCCAGAAGAACCTTAGACTTTTATCATTTTTTTAATCTTTTTTTTTTTTTTTTAGTGCTCTGCATGGGTAGTTACTATTGTTATATTGTTCTCTAAATCACTGGTTTGATCCTCTGCTTCATCTAAACTCCTGTTGATTCCTTCTAGTGTATTCTTTATTTCACATATTGTATTCTTTATTTTTTTCTGTTTTTTTTTCTGATTCCTATGTCTTTTCAATGCTTACTATCTTTTTAAGTTCTCACTGAAATCATCCATTCTTCCTCTAAAGTCCTTGAGCAACATTATAACCATTGTTTTAAATTCTGTATCTTATATCTTGATTACTTCAATTTCGTAATTCTCTTTTCTGGAAATTTATCTTTTTCTTTCATTTGGGGCATATTTTTTGTCTCTCTGTTGTTTTTTTTTTTTTTTTTCCTGTGTGTTAGATAGATCTTCTATGACTCCTAAACTCATTAGGATGGCCTTATGATGTAGGTGTCTTGTTGGACTCAGTGGCGCAATCTTCCACATCACTTGAACTCAGTGATCCAGGAATGTTTCTTGTAACTTATGTACACATTCTTATTGTAGTCAAATCTTAAATAGTTGACCCTATCATGGATAGAGTTAATCCTCCTGGCTGACTGACTACAAGGATAAATCTTGATCATCATGTATAAGTCACTATGCAGAGGCACCCCTCTGGGGAGGAATTGTTTCCAGTAGGGTCTGATGCCTTCCAGAATCCCTCTTTGAGTGTGCTGTTTGTGTATCTATTTGGGTCAAGCTCTGGTGATGCAAAGTGCACCATTTGTTGTGCTGGTTCTGGATCCACTTGGGATGGGTTCAGGTACAAGTTGATGTTAGATGTTGTGTGTAACCAGCCTTAGGCTACCTGTTTGGAGCTACTGTGCTATTCACTTTTTGTGTCTTGTATCTACTGGGCCTTGTTATGCATGAAAGGAGACTATCTTTATACAAGTTGGCTTTCTCCTCTTATTATTGGGGGTGGAGCTGTAAAAGGTCTGAGTCTTCATAGGGTCTACCTCCACTAGTCAGCTACTCCACCTTGTCCTCAGTTGCCTGATCTTCCTCCAGAGGCTTCTGAAAAAAACACTGTAGTGTCAACCCAGACTGGCCTCAACCCACAGACACTTCCACAGATCACAAGCTCCATACAGAGGGTAACTAGGGTGGGGACAATAGGGCTGATTGGGTCCCCTACTTGGGGCTCACTTGGTCAGGCACTCAATGAGAGGAAAGTGACCTCTACTCCAGAGCAAAACCATTCAGTTTCAGCCAGAGTCTCCAACTTTAGCTCCCCCATGAGGAGTGCACCATAGGTTCAAGTTGTATGCAGCCAATCATCTCCTCTATGGGAGCAAGCTCAACAGTGTGATGCCCACAGAGATAAGGAGGACAGATCAAAACAGTATCCTGTTAGAGGTGGTGCTGGCTGAGCCCACAGTAGGGGCCAAGTACTTTGTCCTTGTTCCAGAAAATAGTGTCTTGGTAGACACACTCCAAATGCCTTAGCTCTGAACTACACACCCTTCCCCCTGATGGAACTAATCTCAGCAGTGTGGGGCCACTGGGATTTGATAGGGCAGATTCGAACAATCTCTCTTTGGGGGTGTTTCCAGAAAGCTGTAGAAGAAGGGCAGGTACTTCTTTTCCTTTTTGGAATAGTGTTGGGCTGGGCTTGCAGGGGAGATAGGAGTGGCCCCCACATGATGTAGCCCCACAACCCTGCACCCACCTGTCTGAGTCCTGGACTTTGGTCCAGGAATCCCCATGTGATGCACTCCAAAAGTCCCAGCATTGTGTGGCACTCTGGTCTCCCTGTGCAACTGAACTCAGAAGGGCAAAACCACAGAGTGGCAGGGCCAGCCAGTCATTCAACAGGTGCAGGGGGTAGGTAGGTACTGGCTGTATGCTTGAAGTGGGCATGAATGGTCCCCTCTCCAAAGCTAGAGTTCAATCACTGTCTGAGTCTCCATCAAGAGCTTTTCCAGAAAAAAGCACCCCAGAAGTCCCTGCTGGGTGCAGCCAGCAGACTTCTCTGCAACGTGAGCACAACGGAGTGGTATCACTAGTAGTTGGGGGACCAGCCAGTGCACTCTCCACACTGGTGCTCAACCCTCAGGAGGTGCCATCTAGGTCTCCAGAAGACTCCCTTTTCTGAGAGGCAGACTGAATCCCCACTGATTTTCACTACCAGATGCTATGCGGGCTCTTCTTCCCATCTTTGTAGCTCTGGGTTGAGGATACCTGTGTGGGATTGAGACCGCATGCTCCTTGTGGGGAGAGACTTTTGCAGACAAGATATTCCTCTCGCTTTTCAACTGCTGCATGTGGGTGTGGGGCCAGCCCTTTCCAGGTCTCTGTCTTTCTTTCCAGTCTCTATATGGCTTTTCCTGTAAACCCTTAGTTATAATATTTCAGGTTGGCTAGCCTTCCGCTGGTAATTCAGGTTGATTGCTCAATAATGTAGCTGTAAATTTGGTTTTGCACTAAGAGCAGATGAATGTAGCTTCCACTTACTTTGCAGCCATCTTGGGGTCCAATCTGTATTTCTTTTCTTGTACAGCATATAAGTACATCACATTCTCCGGCACCTCTCACTTATTTTAAGAAAACCTTTATTCTTCTGATCAAATATATCTCCTGTGACTTCTCTCTTTATTGTTGTTGTTTGTTTTCAGTTTGTCACAAATGGGATGTCATTATGCTGATAGATGGGTATGACCTTGCTCATGAGGAGAGTTACTGTGTGAGGAGGATAAAGAGGATGCAGCAACAAGAGGGAAAGTGTTTTGTATGTATATTTTTGTTTTCCTCTGCTGATTACTTTCAAAGTCTCTGAGCTCACATTATCAACTTTGGTTTAGGCATGTTTTTGTGGTTCTGCATGGATTGAGACACTGCTGCATTTGGTTGACTTTTCTTCCAGCTGAGAAGAAGATAAAGTACAATAGAATCAAATTGGAATTAAGCAGCATGCAAATTGTTTCAGTCGGGCCCATGGTCAGACAATGGTCTTTCACTCTGGCTGTATTTGATAACCTATTGAAGGAAAACTGTCCCTGGGTTGGATTAAACTTGCTCTCTCACACACACAAAAGGCTAAAATTAAACAAAATAAACAGAATTGTCTGTGAAACAAAGAGAGGTTTTCTGAAAATAGGAAAAAAGGGCCTTTTCTCCAACACCTTCTGCAAGGGAGACAGTGGCTCTCAAAAGAACTTGAAGAGTCATTGAAATGTGTACTTCACAATAGATCTGTTCTTTGACCAAAGATAAATTAATGAGGTGAACTTTGGTCAAACAATGGAAATGATGTCCCATAAGGAAAACAAAGCACTATTTAAAAGGCAAAGGAGCTTTATTTTTTAGCAACCTGAGGAAATGAAATAACATGAGAAGCTCTGAAGAGCCATTTTCCCCAAGGATATTTTTAA
Organism: Micronycteris hirsuta; assembly: GCA_004026765.1. Taxonomy (NCBI): domain Eukaryota; kingdom Metazoa; phylum Chordata; class Mammalia; order Chiroptera; family Phyllostomidae; genus Micronycteris; species Micronycteris hirsuta. The sequence continues at coordinate 53,259 of PVJI01010581.1, forward strand.
ATTTCCCATGATAAAACCTTTTGACTTGGGCTTGATTCATATATGCTTTTGAAGCTTAGCCATTTTGCAAGGTCATTTAAAACAAGATCAGATCTATGGAAAAAGAAAAATTACCAGAGGAGGGTAAACTGAAAAAGGTCTGAAAACAAAGGAAAAGTTAGAGAAAGCAATATTTAGCACTATGATCACCTAGGATTCAATCCATTCAATTAATTTTAAAAAAATAGTGATGCTTTAAAAATTGAAATTATGATTAAACCCTTCATATATATTATTGTATTTGGTCCTCACAACATAACCATGTGCAGCTATTATTCTTTAAATTTTACACATTACATTCTAATTTGGACTATATTAGCACTTAGTTCAGTAGTTCATGTGACTGCACAGCTACTAAGTAAGTAGCAGAGAGAAAGGTCGAACACAACTCATACTCAATAGTCTATACTCTTAGCTATTGAATTATCCTTTCTCAAAATGAATTCTGTAGAGTTCAGCCCTTAGAAACAATGTGCAGAAATATCTCTAATAAATTAGATAAATACTTTAAGCTATAACCCATATCCCTCCAATATCAAGTTGGTGAATCACATAGAATTTTTATCTATTAAAGCTCTGAAAGTTTTGAAGTTAGGAAAGCTATTATACTTTTTAAAAATCCAATATTTCTTTAATATGATCAATGATAAGACTTTTCTCTTTATTATCAAACTGCAACGCATTTGTTTTTCTGTGATGTTGATCAATGGTTCCCTGTTTAAAAAAAGTTGTATAGAGAGCACTTACAAAGTCAAGGTCGCTGCATTAAGTGTTGTTGGCAAATGCAGCTTCTGCTCTTAAAAAGTGTACAACCAGGTGAGAGGTTAAGAGTGCAAAACATAAGCACACAAAAATCTATAATAATGATTGTAATTAGATAGAGAGAAGCCAATAGCCATTGGTAAAATGATGATGGAGCAGTTTGGTGATTTTGAGGAACTATTACCAACTGTTGATAGTAGGGAAAAATAATTAGTGCATGAGTGAGAATGAAGTATCTGTAGCATATTTTAATTGCCATTGACTTTGGTATAGTCCAATAGAAAGCAATTTTTAAATTGTGTTCAATCATACGGTTTATGACCAGTAATGGAGCATGATAATTACATGCTATCTAAATAGAGATTAATGTCAGGAAGATGATTGCTATTATTAATGTGTTAGATCCAGCTCAGGAGGTATATGTTGAATATTTCAATGCTCTTTTATGGGCTTAATAAAGAAACTCATATCCAGGCAGGTCACTCTCTACACAAAGAAGATAATAATTCTAACCAACTTTATTCTATCAATCTTGCAGAATCCTTGCAATCCACTTAAAAATGTGGGTGTGTATGTTTTGACCTAAAGGGCTACTTGAAATACACACGCTTGAATTACACTAGATAATGGAATGATTATAAAGCTCTATCAGAAATTGTATGCTTATTAAAATTTTAAAAATACATGTTTCAAATAGTTGGCTCTCTCAAGAATGCTATATTTTAGGTCAAATTTTATATATTTAGGTCAATTGAGAATTAAAAACGAAAGCCTTACAAAAAGTAAGCTCAATCAGATGTTATGCAAAGTGTGACTCCAAAAATAAAACTAATCCTGTAATGGAGAAAATAATTGAGTGAATCACATGGTATGTAATAGAAGAGAATTACTCATTAAATCTTAAACATTCACATTCTAAGAATCAATTTGTGGCAAAATCAGAATAAATAGCAGTGTCAGACAAGGTGAACTCTAGAATTTTGCATTGTACTCCATACTCATTCGTGAACTCATGACAAGAGAAGTATAGCAGAGTGGTGCTTTTATTATTTTTGAAGGCTATATGTCCTGTCCCCAAGGACATAACTTTTTCAGTCTTTGGATCTGGATATCTATATGTTAAAAGGCAATTGCTAAAAAATCAAGGCTTGTCTGGAAAAATTCTGAGATGGTCAATGTATAGCACACCTATTGTTGACTTTTTAACCACCAGTTTATGGAACAACTACTTGATAATTTTAGATTTAACACGTACAATCAGATCAGGTAAGTTTTATTGTGTTCTTTCTGGAGTTCCGAATGTTAAAGAACTTTCAGCATTTGAGTCCTAAACAGGAGGTCAATGTTTATACTCATCTTATTGTGAAGGTTCTTTATGAAAGAAAGTCAATTCTGAGATGATCTATGTGATACAGTGTAGTTTTAACTTTTTTCCATTCCTTATCCAAATTTGGCTTTCCATTATATTATCTCATGGACTGAAATTATCACAACATAACAGGTTGGAGACTCTTTGGAGAGAATTCACAAAGGTTAGTCTGAAACTCTGAGCGCACCAAACAGCCTAATCTATTATCGTACTAGAATGAGGATCAGAAGAGATCTGACAGGGATATCTGCCTAAACGTTGTCTGAGCTCTTGACCATTCAAGATAAATTGAGCACGGAGTATTGGGTGTTAATTTTTAGTGACATTCCATTACATATAGAGAGGAAGACTTGCAACTAGAATAGTTGTCATCAATGGAACTGACTTATAAAGTAGATGAAGGAGGGAATGATCCACTTATCACAGTTTTGTCAAGCTAGCCACATTCAGCTGTTTTAACACCCAGGCTTAGAAGCAGGGGTTTACTTATTAGGGATAAAATTCATAAGTGAAAAACAGTGACCTGGTAAAATTGAGGATTGTTTTGGTTGGAAATCTCAGAAACCCATTTTAAACTGACTTCAGATTAAAAACAATGGGAGACGTTCATTTGCCAACATATCCAGTAAATACAAGGGTTGATAATACTCTCAGATGTAAGGAATAAAATACTGATGTTTGGATCCTTTATCTCCCTCCCCCTCTCTCTCCCCAACTTTTTCTTTTAATTTTAGTTTTGCTTACCTGTTTCTGTGTGTTGATTTCATTCTAGTCCTGCCATGGCCAGGCTTGTGCCACATAATGAAGATAATGTCCATAAATATTTCTAAGCCAACAACCTTACAATAGATAACCTCAAGAGAGGAAAATATTTTCTTTTTCAGCAACCATCTACTGAATCACATAGAAAAACCCTATTAGCTCCCCTTGGGGCTCATATTTAACTCCTGGACAAATCACTATGTGTAGGGTAAGGAATATCATGATTAGCTAGGTGCATATTCTTCTGGTGAGGGGAATTGGGTAAACCCAGAAACCTCAGTTTTATAAGAAATAAGGAAGAGGGACAGGTAGGGTTCCAGTGGTTTAAAATGAATTGGACAGAAAAATACAACAGATTACTTCTGACACCAATTTACAATGTTCCCACTTATGTGACCTTTGGCTATAAGACAATATACTTTCACAATTATGAATTTAGCTGGCCAATAACGTATTGATAACTATTACTTTAGGACTTCGCACTGACTAATGGTAAGGCTTCTTCCTACTTGGTTGCTTGTGTAAAGGAAAGCTAAGAAGTCAAACTGGATCTCAAGGCATCATTGGAAACAACAAAAACATACAGCATCAGCCCCGGCCTGTAACCAAGTTTCAGTCCTGCCAACAAGTTTCCCTATGGACACATTTATCAGAGGAAAGGGCCTGCTGCTTGTTCCTTTATCTCTCCTAAAACAGGAACATTGGTGCAATGTTTTATTTCACAATGCTCTAATTCTTTCATCTTTCTTAGTATAGTAAAATTCAGCAACTAGAACGGCGAACACATGTTCGGGTAGGCAGTAATGGTTACAACGTTGTTACAACTGCTCTCTTATCATGGAACTTGAAATTCTAGAAGAACTGGATGCTCACTCTCCTCTATCTTTCAAAGTGAGATAATCACAAATAGAATACTTAGGAATTTTGCCAATAGATTTTGTATCCTCCTGTGTATTTGCCAATACACAGGTTTCTTGCCAATAGACTTTGTAACCTCCTCTAATCTCTATGATACAGAAATTATGTGATGCATTTTGTTCATAATGTAAAGTGAACCAAAATAGGAAAGATAAGTTGAGATATCAGTCCTACTTTGACAATCGTGGTATACTTGCAGATCTGTTCATTGACAGTAGGTATTTCCAACTTTAGACTTCACGTACAAATGTTCCTCTGTCCTCTGTATGCCCTTAGAGTATTCACTCTTTGACGTTTTCCTTTTCAATTCTATGTGAATTTATTTCATATTTTTGTATAAATAAGTTCCCATATAAATTGAAAGTAAACTAGAGTTAGAGACCAGGAGGCAGCTTTCTTTTTCCTTTCTTTCTTTTCTTTTTTCTTCCTTCCTTTCTTTTCTTTCTTTCTTTTCTTTCTTCAGTATAGTGGCAAGGTTTACTGGGGAGAAGGGAAATAATATGCCTCGAGATCCCTGATAATCCTTCATATATTTTCTTGTTTTTTTTCAAACATGCAGAGTTTCCTTCAAACAATCAAACCTACTTCCTGGGTATTCCACGGACTTGTGCTGGGCCTTCTCACTAACCAATCCCTCTCCTTGACCTTCTGGGTTTCTGTGCCCTTATCCAATCTGGTTCTTTTCCCTGGCGAGGCTCCACCCCTTTATGTTACCATTTTGGATCCTCTGTGGATGCCTCAAAGTTGAAGCAACACTCCTTGTGCTCTCTTGGCTTCTACTGCCGTATCCCAAAGTTCTGTTCCATCATCTGGTTTCTACTGTGCATTTCAATTGTCTCCTTTAGTTCTGTTTAAGCATTTAAAAAAATGAGAGACATAACAGATTTTTTCTCTCTAATTTCTACAATTAAATTTGCAAATGGTTAGGAGAACATATGTAACAGGGTTAGATTGGAAAGCAATCTTAATTTAGCTGAAAGGTGTTTTCAAATAATTCTTTTTTTTTTTACTTTTTTAAAAAAGTACTTTATTGTTGTGCAATTACAGTTGTCTGTATCCTCTCCCTTCCCCTACCCCACCCACTCCAATCCCACATCCCTTCCCTGCCCCAACCTTCCCCCTAGGTTCTGTCCATGTGTCCTCCATAGTGGTTCCTGAAAACCCTTCTCCCCATAGTACTTAACCCCCACCCTGGCTATTGTTAGATTGTTCTTAATTTCAAGGTCTCTGGCTATGTTTTTCTTGCTTTTTTCTTTTTTTGAATATGTTCCAGTTAAAGGTGAGATCATACGATATTTGTCATGAATTGCCTGGCATATTTCACTTAGCATAATGCTGTCCAGGTCCATCCATGCTGTTGCAAAGGGTATAAGCGCCTTCCTCTCTGCTGCATAGAAATTCAGTGTGTAAATGTACCATAGTTTCTTGATCTATTCATTTGCTTATTGGCATTTAGGATGCTTCCAGCACTTGGATATTGTAAATTGTGCTGCTATGAACATTTGAGTGCATAAGTTCTTTTGGATTTGTGTTTCTGGGCTCTTAGGGAATTGCTGGGTCAAAAGGCAGTTCTATTTTTAGTTCCTGGGGCAATTACATATTTTTACTGTGGAAATTACACTGTTTTCCACAGTGGCTGCACCAGTCTGCATTCCCACCAACAGTGCAGTAGGATTCCCTTTTCTCTGCATCCCCTCCAACAGTTATCTGTTGCTTTGTTTATGATGGCCATTCTGACTGGTGTGAGGTGCTGTCTCATTGTGGTTTTAATTTGCATCTCTCTGAGCTAGTGATACTGAGCATCTTTTCATATGTTTCTGGGCCCTCTGTATGTCCTCCTTGGAGGAGTGTCTGTTCAAGTCTTTTGCACATTTTTTAATTGGGTTTCTTGTCTTCCTGGAGTGGACTCATACGAGTTATTTATATATTTTGGAGATCAAACCCTTGTTTGAGGTATCATTGGCAAATATGATTTCCCATACGGCTGGTCCTCTTATTATTTTAATACTGTTTTCTTTTTTTTTTTTTTTTTTTTTAGAATTTATACTTGGTTTTATTTATTTATTTATTTTTTGCATATACTAAAACTAGTTTTACTGGCTTCTAGGACTTAAGTTACATTGATCTATAAACTTTTTTTGTTGTTGTTCAATTACATTTATTTGCATCCTCTCCCCTCCCCTCCTCCCTTCTCCTCCAGCCCCACCTCCCCTCTAGCCTCCATCCTCCCCCTTACTTCTGTCCATGTGTCCTCTACAGTGATTCCTGAAAACCCTTCTCCCTTTTGTCCCCTCCCCCCTCCCCCCTGGCTATTGTTAGACTGTTCTTAATTTCAATATCTTTGGTTATGTTTTGCTTGCTTTCTACTTTTGTTGGTTATGATCCGGTTAAAGGTGAGATCATATGGTATTTGTCCCTCATCGCCTGGCTTACTTCACTTAGCATAATATTCTCCAGTTCCATCCATGCTGTTGCAAAGGGTATAAGCTCCTTCTTCCTCTCTGCTGCGTAGAATTCCATTGTGTAAATGTACCATAGTTTCTTGATCCATTCATTTGTAGATGGGCACCTAGGTTGTTTCCAGCACTTAGCTATTGTGAATTGTGCTGCTATGAACATAGGAGTGCAAAGGTTCTTTTGAATTGTTT
>PVJI01010582.1:0-59746 GCA_004026765.1 Micronycteris hirsuta
TTTGGGAAGTTCTCGTTCATTATCTGTTCAAAAATACGTTCAATTTCTTGGTGTTCCTCTTGTCCTTCTGGCAGCCCTGTGATCCGGATGTTGGGTTGTTTACAAATGTCTCTGAGGTTCCTGAGTCCCTCCTCATTTTTTTTGAATTCTTGTTTCTTCCTTCTGGTCCACCTCATTGCTTTGAGTCCCAGCTTCCTTTTTTTCCCCTATTGGTTCCCTGTAAATCTTCCTCCGTTATCTTTATCGTTTTGTTCATGTGTTCAACTATTTCTTCCAGTTTTGTGAGCATCCTGATTACCAGTGTTTTAAACTGGGCATCTGTTAATTTGGCTATCTCTTCGTCCGTTAGTTGTAATGTGTTCTGTTCTTTCGTTTTGGCCATTTTCATTCTTTTTTATCTCGGCGCACCTGTCGGAGTCTTAGGTGTTTGTCGTTGCCTGGTAACCTGGGTCGTTTTTTTGTGACGTCTCCTCTGGGGGCGGGGCCTGGGAGGGAGCAATGGCGTCTGCGGTTCACCGCCACTCCCTATCACCCTCTGCTCCCCAGTTCCCCACCGCCTTTTCTGCCAGTCTTGGCCCTGCTGGTTCCCACTGGCCTCTCCAGTTACGCCGCCGGCCTGCGAGGTTCACCCGTTGCTTGGGGTAGTGTTTTGTTTAGGCGCTCCCGGGGTGAGTTCCTCCTCTCACTCCGCTCCTCCGCTCGGTTCTGCCCCGCTTACCGGCCTGGATGTACGTCCTCCCCAACTTCCTGGGTGTCGGACTTCCCTTCAGTTCAATTCTGTCCGTTCTGGTTGTTTATTTTTCACTATTGCATTTGTTGTTTAAACTCTCTGGTTGTGAGCAGCGGTGCAGTGCGTCCACCTACGCTGCCATCTTGGCAGAAGTCTTTTTTCTGTAGTTTTGATCTGTTCTTTCATTTGGGCCATATTTCTTTGTCTTGGCACACCTGTTATGTTGTAGGGGGAGGAGCCGTAGGTATTCACCAGGGCGGGGCACCCCTGTTTGCAGCCTTGTGGCGCTGTTTATGGGAGAGGGTCAGAAAGGGAACAATGCCCCTTGCTCTGCCCTACCCTAGCCCCACTGTCCAACAAAGGCTGGGAGTTTCTCCTGCCTTCGCAACCCCCCCTCAGAATTTTACGGTGAGAGGTATCTTTTTTTTAAGATTTTATTTGTTTATTTTAGAGAGAGGGAAAGGGAGGGAGACAGAGAGAGAGAAACAGCACTGTATGGTTGCCTCTCACATGGCCCTCACTGGGGACCCGGCTAACAACCCAGGCATGTGCCCTGATGGGGAATCGAACCGGGACCCTCTGGTTCCCAGCCTGCGCTCAATCCACTGAGCTACACCAGCCAGGGCTACGGTGAGAGGTTTTGAATCTTCAGTTTCCCAGTCAGCCAGCCCCTGCCCCACCCACATGGTTGGCCTTGTTGCCCATCTTCTCTGCCAGGAGTTCCATGCAGTTTGATTTTCCTGGCAGTTCTGGTTGTTTGTTGTTTTTAAATTGGTTGTTATCCTTCTTTTGGTTGTGTGAGGAAGCGAAGCGTTTCTACCTACACCTCCATCTTGACTGGAAGTCTCCAGATTCTTCCTTGGCCAACTCTTATCCTTGGGCCTTGGGTCACTGTCCAGAAGGCTGTCCCTGGTCTTCCAGATGGAAGGTGACCCTCTTTTTTTTTTTAATTCTTACCTGAGGGTATGCTCATTGACCCTAGCGAGAGAGGAAGAGGGGCAGGGAGAGAGAGAGAGAAACAGAGAAGCATTGATCAGTTTCCTACCACACGAGCCCGCACCAGGGATCAAACCCACAACCTTTTGGTGTACAGGATGACACTCCGACCAATTGAGCCACCTGGCCAGGGCGGAAGGTCACCTGCTTTTATAACACCCTGTTCTCTTCACTCCCACTCGTTTCTGATGATACATTTATTTGCATGATTGAAATATTTCTATCAAAAGGGACTTGCCTTCATTTACTGTTTTGTTACCCAGGGGTATGATTTTTGTAGGAAATGTAGGGAAATGCTCGTTGGTTTGACTTTATTCACCTGTCTTCAAAATCGGGTTGGTTATCTTGCATCCTCCCAAGGTAGGGTAACCATGCCGATTCTTCCTTTCTGTTATTATTAACTCGTGGATTGAATGTATTCGATGAGTTACCGCCTATAGCAGTGAGTGTCCTTACTAGCACTCAAATTATGCAGCATTTTAAATTATTCTTTATTACCCATGCAGAGCTGTTGGTGTTTTTTTTTCTTTAAAAACGATTTTAACTTTATTTCTTTATTGATTGTTCTCATGTATATTTTTATCTTTCATACCTTTTCCTTTTGAAATAACTTAAGACTTACAGAAAAATTACAGAAATAGTAGAAAGAATTTCTGTGTGGCTGTCATTCAGAATCTGGCAGAATTAACATTTTGCCACGTTTGATATTTGCTTTATTATTCTTTCTCTGTCTCTGTACACACACACACACTTTATTATCTCTTCTTAAGCGTGACTCCCTTTTACCCCTAAATACTTCTGTATTATTATGTAAGGTCAAGGCCATTCATTTTTAAACTTTTATTCATTTTTAAAAAGATTTTATTTATTTATTTTTAGAGAGAGGGGGAGGGAGAAAGAGGGAGAGCAACATCAATGTGTGGTTGCCTCTCACACACCGCTACTGGGGACCTGGCCTGCAACCCAGCCATGTGCCCTGACTGGGAATTGAACCAGTGACCCTTAGGTTCTCAGGCTGGCACTCAATCCACTGAGCCATGCCAGCCAGGGCCCAAGGCCACTCTTACACATAACTCCAGTATAGTGATCAAACCCAGGAAACTAATTGAGATAATACTATTAAAACCCACAGATTTTATTAATATTTTGTCAGTTGTTTCACTAATGTTTCTTCTGGGAAAGACCAAAGAAAAAAATTTTTTCTGGTCCAGGAACACAACTTGCATTTAGTTGTCCTTTTTTTTTTAACAAGCTAAACATTTCCATTGTTTAATGTTCAAAAGGCATGGAAAGGGCTCTTCTATTCTTTCCAACCAACCATTCAGATCATCTGCTGGGGGTGGCCGGGGTGACCAGTTTCTGGTGTCCACTTGGAGATGTTTTGTGTTTATACATTCTGTCACGCATATATGCTCTCCCTCTTTTATGCACTAGCGTGCCATCTTCACACTGCTGTGTACTTGCTTTTTATCTTAGGTTATTTTCTCTCCAGATATAAAGAGCATCCCCTTTTACTGTATGTGCTGCAGAGTTTTCCATGGTGTGGATCATCCGTGATTTATTAACCCTGCCCCTTCTATGGGCGCATAGGTGGTCTCCAAGCTTCTGAGGCAGAATAACCTTGAACTCTAGCCGTTGTGCATACGTTTTGATATATGCATTGGATATAGTCCTGCAAGTGGAACTGGGGCTCAAAGATTTATGCATTTGGTATTCAAAAAAAAAAAAGCCAAATTGGACTCTATAAAGCTTGTTCCAATAGAACTGCCCCTCCCCAACATGGGGGAGAGTGTCTGGCTTTTCCACATCCCCACCACACAGTGTGTTTTTCTTTATAGTTTTATTAAAATATAATTCACCCAGTTAAAGTGTGCAATTAGAGGCTTTTAGTGGATTCACAGAGGTGTGAAACCATCACCACCACTGTAGGCCATGGTCATTACCCCAGAAGAAACCTGGGACCCTTTAGCCATCACCCCTCAATTGCCCCCTTCCCCAGGTCCCTGGCAACCACTAATCTACTTCCTGTCTCCTTGGCTTTGCCATTCTGGCCATGACACCGTGTGGCCCTCTGCAACTGGTGGCTTTCACTCAGTATCACGTTTATAAGGGCTTTTTGATTTGTGCTGTTTAGATGGTGTTTTCACTTAGCAGTCAGCCCTCTGACTTCCAGTTGAGATTGAACGTCTTGTGTGTTTTCAGGGCTCCATTGGCCTCCAGAGGACTGGAAGCATGTCCCGGAAGAGGGGAGAGAGATTGAGCCAGAGGGGATCCCCCCGACCTCTGTCCCTCCATTGTGCTGGTGAGTGTGCCCGCCCTACCCCGACATCCCTTCCTGTCCAACCACCAGCCTTCCTGCAGCACAGGATGGAGGAACTTGGCATGGCTGCCTGTCTGGGGAGAGGTGGAGGGGCTTGGACAAGGGAGAGTCCCCTACCCTGGCCCCACCTCTTTTCCCCCAGGACCCCTGGAGGCCTCAGCCCTCCCAGCAGCAGGAGACTCTGGGAGATACCCGCTCTATCAGCTGCTGAACCGTGGCTCTGGGAATAGGTGAGACATCAGGGAGAAGGTGTGGAGATGAGGGGAAGAGGCAGGGCCACTGTAACCTGCCCTGGTCCCTGTTCCCTCCTCCTAGCTATGGGGCGCTCTACCCAGACATCGCCCGCATGGAGCAGCTCCTGCAGCAGGCTGTGGCAGAGCGGGAGCGGCTGCTCAAGGCCAGGGTGAGACCCTAGACCCTCCTTCCTCAACCCAGGAGTCCAGGCCCCCAGCCCCTCCTCCCTCAGACCCAGGAGTCCAGACCATTGTTCCCCAGATCTTACTGGTTAGTCTCCTCATTGACCCCATCCTGAATCCACAGGAAGGAACGAGAAGGAGCACGGAAGGTTCCTCGGGCCCTGCTGTTCCTGCCATCACGGTCAGTCTTCTACCCGCACCCCACCTCTCCCCCGCTTCTGCTGCCCCCTGGCCTCTGCCTTTTCTTGTCTCCCCCTTTCCTCTCCAGTGGCACAGAAAAGTGTCCTGGGCTTGGCAAGGGAAGGGGAACCAAAAAGACCTAGCTGCCCTTCCCATTGTGGTTGTCTGTACCCACGGCACGTCCTCGGGTAACATGCTCCTCTGCTCTGTGCCTCAGTTTTTTCTTCTGGAAGTGGGTGGCAGTGTTCCAGTTACTGCAAAAGGAAGGCAACTACATCCTGGGGCTTTTAAAAATCATTTAAAATTTTGTGTTCTTTGTTTATTTTTGGTTCTTTTTAAAAAAGATTTACCAGTTTTTAAAAATATGAATTTTAGAAAAGATTTTATTATTTATTTTTAGAGAGAGGGGAAGGAAGGGAGAAAGAGAGGGAGAGAAACATCAATGTGTGGTTGCCTCTCACACGCCCCCTACTGGGGACCTGGCCCGCAACCCAGGCACGTGCCCCGACTGGAAATTGAATAGGTGACCCTTTGGTTTGCAGGCCTGTACTCAGTCCACTGAGCCACATCAGCCAGGGCTATTTTTGGTTCTTTTAAAACACTTTTTATTATAGAAATATTCAAGCATATGCAAAGCTAGAGAGAGTAAACCCTGATGTACCTCCCACGCAGCTTCAGCGAGCATCAGTATTGAATCTTGATTTGGTTGCCAACTTTGTTTTACCAATCCCACACCTACTTCCCACTTTGCAGTGGAATATTTTATTTTATTTTCTTAAAATATTTTATTTATTTATTTTTAGAGAGAGGGGAAGGGAAGGAGAAAGAGGGAGAGATATATCAATGTGTGGTTGCCTTTTGCGTGTCCCACACTGGGAACCTGGCCCGCAACCCACCCAGACATGTGCCCTGACTGGGAATCGAACCAGCGACCCTTTGGTTTGCAGGCCGGCACTCAGTCCACTGAGCCACACCAGCCAGGGCCTTCCCCACTTTTTTAATGCCATTTTTCTCATAGAAAAAAAAATCATCAAATCCTGTGGCTTCTTCCACTGTGGATTTAGCTGACAGGCTCCTTATTCAAATGTTATTTTACCTGTGCTGATAGCATGGATACGTGCTTGTTACAAAGAAGGTGACAGCATGGGAAAGTGAAGGTCACCCTGAGCCCCTCCCTGCTGCACCTCTGGAGGCCCAGGTGTTTTCTGTTGTTAAAAAGCCTTTGCATCTTCTTACGCTTTTCCACAACACTGACCAAACCATATTTTGTGAATTTATTTTTCTCCGAAATGAGCACGTTGTTCCCAACCTGCTTTTTGTTTTCCCAACCACTGGTCCTTTCCTTAATTTGTTTCAACCTCTCTTTGTGGGGTGCTCACTGTGTGGTGGGCCCTGGGGGGCAGCAGTGACCAAAAGGACAACTCCTGCCCTTGGGGAAGCTGGCCTTTATTTGTGGGGGGCAGCAAACAAAAAGCTGCATTAGCCCTGGCCAGTGGCTCCGCTGGTTGGAGCGTCGTCCCATACACCAAAAGGTTGGGGTTCGACTCCCAGTCAGGGCACATACGTAGGTTGCAGGTTCGATCCCCGGTTGGGGCCTGTAATGGGGACAACCACTTGATGTTTCTCTCTCACATTGATGCTCCCTTCGCTCTAAAATCAGTAGAACATATGCTCAGTTGAGGATTAGAAAGCTAATAATAAAGCTCTCCAAAAAAGAAAAGCCAAATCGGTAAGTAAAATAAGGTGCACGTCAGGTGCTGATAAGAGTCAGGGAGTAAAATAGAGCACAAGCTCTAGCTCATTAAAAATGAATCACCCCTGCTTGGCAGCAGCATCATTTATTAAAAGTGTGTCTCTGGATTTGCATCTAATGTTAGAGTCACCAGGTTGGAGAGCTGGGCAGCAGCGAGCACATCCCTGGAGCAGCCTGGGCTGTGGACACAGCCCCTGAGGTTCAGTGCAGGAAAACAGGCTCTGAGAGGGTCAAGGGTCCTGTGCGGGTGACCTGCATGGGCAGGGGTGGAGTGGACAGCCCGGAGCCCAGCCCTGCTCTCTTGGATCAGGGCAGACTCCACCATGTCCATCCTGGGTGACCCAGTTTAGTCACCTCCTCTCAGAAGCCTCAGTTTCCTCAGCTTCAAATGGGGACAGGAACGGGAGAGGAAGCGAGATGGTCACGGTGATCACTCAGCACAGTACCTCACTGGGGTGGGGGGGGGCCCATACACAGTGGTGATCTGTAGTATCACTGTACAGATTTTTTTTTTTTTTTTTTTTTAGACAGGAAGGGAGGGAGAAAGACAGGGAGAGAAACATCAATGTGTGGTTGTCTCTCACATGCGGGGGACCTGGCCCGCAACCCAGGCATGTGCCCTGACTGGGAATCGAACCTGCGACCCTTTGGTTTGCAGCCCATGCTCAATCCACTGAGCTACACCAGCCAGGGCTACTGTATGAATTTGACAGGATGACCCATATGCTTCCAGGCCCCCCAGCGGATGTCCTTGCAGCTGTCTCTGTCCCTCCTGTGCGCTCCCCTGCTCCTCCTCATCCCCCCTTCTCCTCCTGCTCGTCCTCCCTGTCTCCATCCAGTGAGCCTCTTCTGTGTCTCATTCCTTCTTGCTCTGGCCTCCACGCTCAGAGTGTGGCCTGTGGACCAGTGACATCAGTGTCCCTGGGGCCTGTCAGATGTGCAGAACCTCACCCCACCTTTTTTTTTGGAACGACCAAATCTGAGTTTGCATTTTAACAAATTCCCCAGGGGCTCTGCTTGCAGGCAGGTCTGAGGCCTGGCCTGAGCCCCCTGACTACAGGGTCATGCCAGCCTTTGCAGGGATCTTTTGGGAAGAGTAGGTATGATCAGGCTGGGCCTGGTAACAGTAGCACTTTCAGAGCCTTAATTTAATTCTCTCCTTTCTGACCTCCTGAGGGGACCGCTGCCTGGCAAGTCCTTTCTTGGTTATCTCTGGCTGTGTGACTTGGGCCTAATGACAACCTCTCTAAGTCTTAGTTTCCATATCTTTAAAATGGGGTTAATAGCCCCAGCTGGTGTAGCTCAGTGGATTGAGTGCAGGCTGTGAACCAAAGGGTCACCAGTTCGATTCCCAGTCAGGTCAACATGCCTGGGTTGCAGGCCAGGTCCCCAGTAGTGGGTGTGTGAGAGGCAACCACACATTGATGTTTCTCTCCCTCTCTTTCTCCCTCCTTTCTCTAAAAATAAGTAAATAAATAAAATCTTTAAAAAATTATTAAAATGGGGATAATAAGGTACTTACCCCCCAAGAGGGTTTGAGTGGGCAGTGGAAATATACCTATAAAGTGCTTAGCACAGGTAATAGTCACTAATTTCATCACCACAGCAATAACAATGGAAATGGTGCGCTCATTTATTGATCACTTACTGTTTGGTCCCTGCTTTACAGAGGCAGTGTGTGAGGGTCACACCCTTGTGGTCCCTGACCTCAGCATCTCTCCCCTCTCTGACATGCCTCTGGTGTTTCACGGGGAGCTCTTAGGTCAGAAAGCCCTGGGTTCTGGCCCCAGCTCTGGGTGACCCCAGGGGAGGCAGCGGGGAGTCAGGGGGTCGATGCTGGTGAAGCTCAGGCAGTTTTACAGCTGGTAAGTGCAGCTGTCAGGTTTTCCATCACGGTCGTCACTGCTGATGTTACTGTGGAAGGGGTTGTAAGAGGCCTTGCAGGTGAGCTGCTGTGAGGGCTCCTCCTGTGGGCTCCAGGCTTCAGGATCCCCTCCTGACCCTGTACCCTCAGCTGCCCCCTTTTCTTCTCTCCCAGGCCCCGCCCATGCTCCCACCCCGCCCTCCTGTACCCCAGGTCTTGGATCTCCAGCAGCACCTGGAACGCTGGGGCCACAACCCCGAAAACTGCCAACATGTCCGTGTGTCTGGGGGCTGCTGCCGTGGGCCCCTGGTGAAGATGGGCGGGCGCATCAAGACCTGGAGGAAGCGGTGGTTCTGCTTTGACCGCCAGGCCCGCCGCCTGGCCTACTACGCAGGTAAACTCAGCCTGGCAGCTGCGGGCCCCCTGACCCTGGGAGAGTCCCCTCCCCGGGCTTTCACACCAGACACCTAGGAGTCCCGGCCCTGCCCCCTTCTCTTAGGCATGGGTCTGGATCCCCAGCCCCTTCCTCCCTCAGGACTCAGGAGTCTGGGCCCCCCACTCCCCTCCAATGCCTACTCCTTCCTAACTCACCACAGTGACCCAGGACTCTGGGCTCCTGGCTCCCTCTTCCCCCCGGACCCAGGAGTCCAGATCTCTTATAGAAAGCCTGCCTCAGTAACATGGGTACAGTTTTGTACAATTTGGGCTCCAGCCCCCATTTTCCTAAGATACCCAAGAGGAGTCAGAATCCACCTCATCAGTGCTCTCCCCCGCCTCCATCACCCAGGAGTCCAGGCCCCCTCTCGATTTTTCTCCAGGGGAGTCAATTCATCTGGCCTCTCCTCGAGTCCCTTCCCTTGTCGGGGAGCAAGGCATTCAGGGACCAGGGATTCCAACCCCATCCCCCAGTCCTGTCCAGACTCCACACCAGGTTCCCATTTGGCATCCACGTTCACTCACCTCCCAACCACAGTACTTTAGGGGCCTTCAGACTGTCACCCCGCTCCTCACCCCAACCCCAGTCTCGGGTCGTGGGCCCAGTGACGGCACCCTGCCCGACACACCTCACTGGCTTTTTCTCCCTGCCCTCCCTGTCAGACAAGGAAGAGTCCAAACTCAAAGGCGTCATCTACTTCCAGGCCATCGAGGAAGTCTATTACGACCACCTGCGCTGTGCCTTCAAGGTGAAGTCCCTGCTCGGTGCTGCCCTGTCCTCCTGGTGTGAGCCCCTGCAGTCTAGCCTTAGCTAGTTCCCCAGAAAGGCCATCCACAGCCCCCACCGTCAGGGTTCTCCGTCCAGCACAGGAGGGCAACAGCGCATTTCACTGTGGGGACCGAAAGTTAAGAGCGCAGCCTCTGGTTCTCAGCCACTATTACTTTTCTTGGAGTGAAAGATTTAGAGCAAAAGTTTGGCAAACTCTGATGAACGAATGAAGTCGGCTGGGTGAGGGCTGGGGCAGCCTGGGAGCATTCAGAGGAGGGACCCATAGCTGCCAAATCAGAATGGGCCCCATGGCACATCGTATTTTTTATTTTTTCCCTAGAGGACTTAGGAATTCGAACTTTTATAACAGTGCAGTGCCAGAAACTTAAATGTTGGCAACTGGTACAGTGTTTAGAATGAGCTGTGGAAAGCAGCCAGTGGGACATCAGGGAAGTGACTTCTGTTTGCCAGCCTTAGTTTTCTCACCTGCAAAATGGGCACACGTCAACCCATTTCCTCAGAGGTGAGGTCAAAGACAGATCATGGATGTGAGGGATTTACTGAATTTGAGCTTGGCAAGTAAGTACTCAATAAATAAACGGGTTGTAGCGCACGCTAGTTTTCCCGTTACAAACCAGGGACAGCTACATTTTGGAGAGGGGAAATCTGAATGCTCAGATTTCTAACATAGGGAAAGGTAGGCTGGGGGAAAGGAACACGGGTCTTCCTTTTAAGTTCGTCTCTCTTAAAAAAATTTGTTTTAAAAATTTTTATTTATGTTTAGAAAGAGGGGAAGGGAGGGAGAAATAGAGGGAGAGAAACATCAATATGTGGTTGCCTCTCGCGTGGCCCCCACTGGGGACCTGGCCTGCAACCCAGGCATGTGCCCTGACTGGGAATTGAACTGGGACCCTTTGGTTCATGGCCCGCGCTCAATCCACTGAGCTACACCAGCTCACCTCTCTTAAAAATTCTAAGCCCCTTCTTGTGTGAATTCATTTAACTCTCACAACCCAGTGAGGTAGGTGCCATTATTTAGGAAGGCAGATGGGGAAACAGATTCAGCGAGTCCAAGTAATTTGTCCAATGCCGCATTCCATCCTGTATGTGCTCTTAACCACCTCCACTCCCCACTTTATCCCAGAGCCCCAACCCTCGCCTGACGTTCTGCGTCAAAACCTACGAACGCCTTTTCTACATGGTGGCGCCCAGCCCCGAGGCCATGCGCATTTGGATGGACGTCATCGTGACGGCAGCTGACGAGAACCACGCTCCCTGAGCGGCCTGCACTCCTGGCGGAGGGCCCGCGAGGCCCCGCCCACGGGCGTGGTGCCCGCGAGGCCCCGCCCCTTTGGAACTCCGGGAACGCTGCCCGTGCTGCGGCTCTGCCGGTCTGAGTCGCGGTGTTTTTTCGGGGCTGCAGGTGTCATTCCCCCGACGGGAAGTCAGCCCCTGGGGCCCTGGGCTGCTGGGCTGGAAGGAGAGTGCGGGGGCGGGGAGGGACTATTTATTGGTGCTTCTGTAATACGGAATTAAACATGGAAGAAAAACCGGTGGTTTTTTCCAGCCTGGGCCCCTCGCCCCGTGCCGTAGGCAGGACGTCCGAGTTAGGGGTACGTCAGAGCGCGGGACGCCCCCCAGCCGGCTCTCCCCTCTAAAAATGGAGGCCTTCAACTCAAGTCAAGGCTGGGAGAGGGGTGTGGAGAGGCAGGTGTCCTTAGCCTTTGGCAGTTTTGTTTTTTTAGTTTGTGGGTCTACCTGCTTCCATCCGCCCCGCCCCCCTCCCCTCTCTTTCAAATAATTTTAGAGTGAGGAGAAGGGAGAAAGATATAGAGGGAGAGAAACATCAGTCTGTTGCCTCCCACACCCCCAACCAGGGATCTAGTCTGCAACGCAGGCATGTGCTCTGACTGGGAATGGAACCAGAGACCTTTTGACTTACAAGCCGGCACTCAGGCCACTGAGCCACACCATTCAGGTCTGCTTCCCCCTTGTTGATCTGACTGGGCTCTTGACAATTACTAGGAGCTCCTAGGCTCCTGCCCTCCAGGCCTTGGCACATGTTATTCCCCCTGCCCTGCCCTGCCCTTAACCAGCTAGCTCCTCGTTCTTCAGGTCTTATTTGGGAAGCCCTTCCTGACTGGGTCAGGCACTGCTTTAAGCTCTACTGTCCCATCCTTGAACAGCTAGGTTATCACTGGTGATGGATTTATGTTCTTCTATACTGGGAGCTCCATGAGGGCAGAGCCAGGGCTGTCCTGGTCACTGCTGTGTCCCCAGCACCACAGGGCACATTTCATTCCATGAAAGTGAAAAAAGGAAAATGCGTTGCTTTCACCTCTTAGACAGCTTTTCCCACTCTACCCAATTCTTACTCATCACTTAGGTTTTAGCTCAGATGTTTCCTTCTCCAGGAAGCCTTCCCTGATTCTCATGGCTGAGTCAGATGCTTCCCCGGGGCTTCACATCCTGGCTCCGATCACTCATCACAGCCTTGACTGCTGTGGGTCATCACTGCTGATGAGTGTGTCTTCGTGCTAGGTGGGAGCTCGAGAAGGCAGGGACTGCGGCTGTCTTGGTCACTACTGAGTCCTTCATGCACAGCAAAGGGCCTCATGCAAATTAGGTGTTGAGGAAATGTCTAATGTTTTAATAAATTGACGAGAAAGATGCTGAGGACTGGGGACAATGGTGAACCAGGCAGATAGAGAACTCTACCTTTTAGGTCTGACCCAAGGTGTCCACTCTTTCAAGACGCTTTTCCTGTTCCCTACATTGTGTCAGGTGCCTATTCTGGGCTTCCGCAGTCCCCCAGGGTCCCCTACAGTGACCGCTCTAGGCTGTACGGAGACAGGTGTCCCTCGCCCCCTCGGAAATGAGGCATTCAGTCCCTCTGGTTCCCATGTCCTCAGGACCTGGGCGTCCTGTCTGTCCAGAATTAGTACTTCTGAGTCCTAGGGAGGCTGACACCCTAATCCCCAGGCTCTCAGTGACCCCAGGTGTCCCTTGACCCCCACCTCCAGGTGGGAGACATCTGCATTCTTGGATCAATTCATCCGCTTTGCAAACTGGGCACTTGCTGGGGCTAGCTCCATGGCATGTGACCAGCTGACAGGTCGCATGCTCAGAAGAACCCTCTCAGGATTAGTGCTCTGTGGTTGCTGTCTGGAAAGTCTTAATTTTGTATTTGAACTTGTGTTTTATAATTGAAGTCTGAAGGGATGTGAAGCATGAGTTGGGGGGATTGGAGCCGAAGCTCCACCTCCCATCTCCCTGGGACCGGTTCACTCTGCGTCCCTCTCCCTCCCCCTCCCTGTGGCCACTGCCACCCTGCAGCTTCAGCAGGGCCTGGGTGTACATGGAAGCTCAGGGTCAGGCACTTGTGCCTTACAGCACCTCAGCGTGGGGCGTGGCTATGGGCAGCTGGCTGGCGGGAAGGGGGCCCACAACCAGGTCACTCTGGTTATGCGGCAGGGTCTCTAGACACCTGTGAGGGTCTGTGCTCACCCCGCAAGCATCCTTGTGCCCAAGGGAACATGACATTAAACACCATGCGGGGTGGAGAGAGATGATGGAAGAGTTTTTATCTTTAGAATTTTTAACAGCATTTTTTTCTGCCTTTTGAACTGGATCCCCATATTTTCATTTTGCACTAGCCCCGCCATTTATGGAGCCAGCACTGCCCCTGACCCCACCCCTTCTCTGACGCATCCCAGATGGTACAGCCCAGAGGGAGTGAGTGTGAGGCAGGCGGGGAACGTCACTGGGCTCAGTGCCTGCACTGTCCTGGGGGACAGGAAACCCATAGTGGATATGGCCCCAGGCTTGTCTGAGGCCCTGGTGTGAACCCCAGGACTGGGGACTGCCTCTGCACTGACCCCTCTGTGCATCCACCTTGGAAACCGGATTCTAAATCTCTTTGCAGTGGCTTCTGAGGAGAGGAGCTGGGAAGAGTCACTGAGCAGGTTAAGCAGAGGCCCGGCATTCAAACCTCCCTCTGCTCTCTGGTCCAGGGCCAGGCAGGGGTCAATGCCCGGAATCAGGCAGGCCTGAGCAAGAGCAGGCTCCCCACCCTGGGTCCCATTCCCTCCCGAGATGCTAGTTCTTCTGGTCCAGCCAGTTGAGGTTCCTCCCTGAAACTCTCCCACGCGGCTGGGGCCTGCAGGGCCTCCTCCTTCTGAGCACATAATAATAATAGTGTTATCAGCCGGCCTACCTGTACCCCACAAGAGATAGGGGTTTTCAGACCCATTCAGCAAAGGAGGCAGCTGAAGTCCAGAGAAGGAGACACAGTTGTTGGAGGTCACACAGCAGGAGGATGGCAGAGGCAGGATTAAAATTCCAGACTTGATACCTTGCCCACTGCCTCACTCCTCCATGAAAGACATTCCTTCTTTTACTATAAAAGACACCTTGAAGGCTCAGAGAGGTGAAGACACTTAACACAGGGTCACACAGCAAACCATAAGTGGGGCTTGGATTCCAAGGCTGGAAGGCAGAGAAGGGGGCCAGTGCCGCATGACTTTACAAGCAGTCATTCACTTTCTCTCGACACAATGCCAAGTGACCCCACCTATGACTGAGGTGCTAGTCACTGTTGGGGGTGGGGGTGCCCAACAGGGCCTGGGGAACAGATAATATCTTTACGAACACAGCCACTATTTTTACTGCCATAGGTAAATCTTATCTATGAGCCAGGAGAAGCAAAGCAAGAGTAAAGCTGTAACTTTAATGTAACACAATATAATACAATATAAGCCGTCTCTTACATTAAAGCCAGGATATGGGGATGCTTAGTCATTTTGTGGTTTGTTCTTGTTTGTTTCTGTATTCAGACGTGGTGACGCAGTGGTCCTGAGCGCATCTCACTCCATCCCAGTCACAGTGTGGCCCTGCGTGATGGTCGTGGTCTGCGCTGGTGGGTCACAGAACACCATGACCTCACTGAGCGTGCCAGGCCAACCCCTGGCCAGCTGTCAGGGGCTGCCTTTCTCTCTTTTACCTGGAAAACTGGCCAGTTCCCTCGCTGGACTCCTGATCTTTCTCTCCCCTTTTGGAGTCTTGTGCTTATTTACACAAAGGCCACAGAGACAGTTTTCCTCTTTCTTTCATTCATTCATTCATTCATTCATTCATTCATTCATTCATTCATTCATTTTTTTAAGAAAATCCTCACCAGAGGACATGCTTATTGATTTTAGAAAGAGGAGAAAGGAAGGAGAGAGAGAGAGAGAAACATGGATTGGTTGCCTCTCACATGTGCCCCGACCGGGGACTGAACCCACGCCTACACAGGTGCCCTGGCCGGAAATCAAACCCACGACCTTTCAGTTTACTGGACGACGTTCCAACCAACTGAGCCACACTGGCCAGGGCTCTCCTTTCTTTCTTTAATAATAATGTACGTTCATTGACTTGCGTAAGCTTGGTGATTCTTTACGTATTTGCACATATGCATGACTACCACCCAGAGAGAGATAGTGAAGCCTTCTCACCTACCATTGCTCCTTTGGGACAAGGCCAAGCCAAAGATAACCCTGCTGTGATTTCCCTCACCACTGACTAGTTCTGCCTGGTCTAGAACTTCATATAACTGGAGCTATGAAGTACGTTCTTTGTTTAGGGCTTCTTGAGCTCCACATGAAGGTTTTGAGCTTCATCCATGCTGCTGAAGCCGTTAGTTGGCTTTTTCATCGCCATGTACTATTCCACAGTTGACCCACTGTTTTTCCATTCACTTCTTAAAAAAAAAAAAAGATTTGTTTCTAGACAGAGGAGAAGGGAGGGAGACAGAGAGGGAGAGAAAGATCAATGTGTGGTTGCCTCTCACGTGCCCCCTGCTGGGGACCTGGCCCACAACCCAGGCATGTGCCCTGATTGGGAATTGAACCAGAGACCCTTTGGTTTGCAGGCACCTGGTGTTCAATCCACTGAGCCACACCAGCCAGGGCTCCATTCACTTCTTTATGGATATTTGCATTATTTCCCAGACTGATCATATTAGAAAGATCTGACTGTGTTCCCAGCTGGCTGAGACACCCTCAAAGGTTGTTCACCTTTCTCAGAATTAATTCAAATCCCTTCTGAGGGCCTGTGGTGCCCTAGCCCCTGCCCGGTGCTTCTGCCTCACTTTCCATCCTTCTCCCTCACTCTCCGAACTCCAGGTACACGGCTCTCCTCTGAGTTTGAATGGTTCACGCTACTTCCCATCTGTAGATCTTTGCATCTGCTGCTCCCTCTGCATTGTAATGCTCTTGGCTCCCACCCCGACCTACTTCATAGGCTAAATCCTCCCTGTCTTTGAGACCACCACTTGAATGACTTCCTCAGGGCAGCTTCCCGGACTGGTCCCCCCTCTAGGCTCCACGCTCTTTGTAGCTCCCTCCACTTTTTCCTTCATCATGCTCGTTGCAAATAACAGTTTGTGTGATTAGGTGATGAACGTCTGTCTCCCCCATCAGACTGTGAGCTCTGCGAGGATAGGCCCTGGTTCTGTCTTAATCTCCGGGCCACCCAGACCAAAGCCGGCACACTGTAGGTACTCAAGAAATATTTGGTGCATGCCAAGTGTTGAGTAGACCCCTCTGTGAACCTCAGCACTGCCCCATCTCTCCCCCGCCCCCCAAACACACAGACTTTCTCCTGAGAACTGCCAGGGAACTGGAGCCCTGCCATTTCACTCCTTGGCAGCTGTGGGGGATCCACCCAGGGGCGGGTGTCCCACGCCCACAGCGGACGCTGATTTGGCCCGGTTGAGCAAGGCCACGGTTGCCTGGGGGCAGGTTACTCATCCTGGGCTCAGGTAAGAGGAACTGGGTTGGGAGGTGGCACACTAAAGGGGGACGCCAAGGGAGCAGGATCGAAGCATGGCCCCTGCCAGGAAAGCAGGTGCCCGGGCAGTGATCTGGACTACAGGTTGGCTGCTCCTGCCAATACTGCTTCGAGAAGGTGGGTCTGCTGCAGGGAGGGTCGGAGGGGGCAGAGTGGAGGCTCTGGGGAGGAGGGTCCCCTCCTCCCCTACAGAGAGGGCTGTGGGAAGATCTCTGCATCCTGAGCAGAGGGGCGGTGGGAAAGATCATCTGCCCTGGTCAGAGGGCGCTTGTGGAAAGGGATCCCATCCTGAGTGGAGGAAGTGTGGGAAGGTGCTCCTGGTCCATGGCAGGGTTCTCCCAGGGCCCTAGGTTAGGGATCCCCCACGATGGGCATCAGGCGCTGTGGGAAAGACACTCTCAACCGTGGGCATAGGGGGCTTGAAGGAGAGGGACACAATGTATCCCACGACTCCAGATTTGTGGGAAGATTTTCCTTACTCCTGCCTTAGAAAAGGTTGTGCAGTCGGATTGTCTCGTCCTGCGGACACAGGGCATGGGAAGGACTATTTCTCCTTGCCAGGCCGGGGGTGGGGGAAGCTTAACTAGGAGTGGCTCATTCTGCTCCGCCTCGCATCCCCAGGAGCTCAGGCTCTGGAGTGCTACAGCTGCGTGCAGAAAGCAGATGACGGGTGCTCGCCGCGGAAGACCAAGACCGTGAAGTGCGCGCCAGGAGTGGAAGTCTGCACAGAGGCCGTGGGGGCGGTGGAGACCAGTGAGTGGGGCCCCCTCGTCCATGTACCCACTCCTTCAAGTTCCTCCAGCCGGGCCCCACCTCCTTATAGTCCCACCCCTCTCTCTGAACTTGGCCACCCCCTTCCCAGCATCCCCATCCCTCCCTTTCAGCCTGGTCCGGGCCCTTCAACACCACCACGCCCTTAGGGCTTAGAGGGGTGAGAGGCTGAGAGTTGCGAAGTGGGTAGGGTGAACCAGGAGATCCGGGATCTGGGACCTCGTCCCTTCGATGGAGGCCCACACCCTGTTCATTTCTGCCCCACCACTGAGACCTCTCTAGCCATTTTTGTCGCTAGCAGAATGTTCTCCTCCTCTATCCAATGGTGATGGAGATTTGAGGCTCCGACGCTCTAACCACGTCCCACCCCTATCTGAGGCCACTGCTCGCAGGAAGCCCCACCCCTCTCCCATCCTGTGCCTTTTTCAGTCTCTCAGTTCCTTCTGATGTTGTTTTCTGCGGTTCCGCCCTTTTATTATAGCCAGCCCTCTAGTCAGTGTCCGTCAGCCTGGCAGACCCACGGACTCTGCTTTTTTTTTTTTTTTTAGATTTTTTTAATTTATTTTTTTTAAAGATTTTATTTATTTCAGAGAGAGGGGAAGGGAGGGAGACAGAGAGGGAGAGAAAGAGCAATGTATGGTTGCCTCTCACATGGCCCTCACTGGGGACCTGGCCCGCAACCCAGGCATGTGCCCTGACTGGGAATCGAACCGGGACCCTTTGGTTCCCAGCCCACGCTCAATCCACTGAGCTACACCAGCCAGGGCAGATTTATTTATTTTTATAGAGAGGGGAGGGGAGGGAAAAAGAGAGGTAGAGAAACAGCAATGTATGGTTGCCTCTCCCACGGCCCCAGCAGGTGACCTGGCCCGCAACCCAGGAAGGTGCGCTGACCAGGAATCCACCAGCGACCTTTCCGTTTGCGGAAGGACGCCCA
Source organism: Micronycteris hirsuta (assembly GCA_004026765.1). Classification (NCBI taxonomy): domain Eukaryota; kingdom Metazoa; phylum Chordata; class Mammalia; order Chiroptera; family Phyllostomidae; genus Micronycteris; species Micronycteris hirsuta. The sequence continues at coordinate 18,003 of PVJI01010582.1, forward strand.
ACCCACTGAGCTATACCAGTCTAGACTCGGACTCAGTTTTTTGAAGTTCCGCCCCTCCGTTTGTCATTCTTTCCAATCAGCTCTTTCCGAGGGCCTCGCCTCCTCTGACCCCTCCTTCTCTCCTCTCCGCAGTCCACGGACAATTCTCGTTGGCAGTGCGCGGCTGCGGTTCGGGACTCCCGGGCAAGAATGACCGCGGGCTGGACCTTGCCGGGCTTCTGGCCTTCATCCAGCTGCAGCAATGCTCCGAGGACCGCTGCAACGCCAAACTCAACCTCAGCTCGCGAGCGCTCACCCCGGCAGGTCAGTGAGAGCCGGGCCCTAAGCCCAGGGGCGGAGTCACCTCGGGCCAGAGCAGCTAAGAGCGATCACTGAATGCGTGCTGGAGGCCGTTCCAGGGGCTGGGGGCGGGGCCACGCTCGGGGGCGGGGCCTAGAGTCAACGGGCGGGACTTCATAGCAGTAGGGCACCTGTGAGTTCGACCCGCTGGGTAGGTGGGCTCACCGGGTGGGGCGGAGCTAGAGGCTGAGCTAGCGCCCTTGAGGGGCGGAGGTGTGGACGGTAGCGACCCCCGACAGAGCTCAACCCCTTCCTTCCATCCTGCAACCCTCGCAGGCAATGAGAGTGCGAACGAGCCCAACGGCGCCGAGTGCTACAGCTGCGTGGGGCTGAGCCGCAAGGCGTGCCAGGGTACGGCGCCGCCGGTCGTGAGCTGCTACAACGCCAGCGACCGCGCCTACAAGGGCTGTTTCGACGGCAACGTCACCCTGACTGCAGGTGAGCGAGCCCCGGGGAGTTGTAGCCTTTCTGAGGCCTCCTGGGCGATGGTAGGCCTTTACTGAAAGTCCCCCTCCCCACCCCAACGCATTCTGGGAGCTGCAGGCCTAAGTGCTTGTCTTGTTTTCTAAAGCGTCACGAGAAATGCAGTCCTATCCCCAGTATAGCATGGGAAGAGGGATACTTTTTGTCCTAGTTTTTGGGAAAAACACATTTCCATAGAAGCCTGCTAAGTGCAGAATGCAACGATGTGCAATGGGAAATGTATTTAAATCTTCCAGTTTCAGTCGGGCATTGCGGGAAACTAGTTCTGACTCCTTAAAACTCAAGGGGTTAGTTAGGGTGCCTAGACGTTCTTCCAACTTCATCCTCTGCCAGCCGTATCAGGGGAGGTAGAGTTTGTTTTTTTTTTAAAGACTTATTTATTTATTTTAGAGAGAGGGGAAGGGAGGGAGACAGAGAAGGAGAGAAACAGCAATGTATGGTTGCCTCTCACATGGCACTCACAGGGGACCTGGCCCGCAACCCAGGCATGTGCCCTGACCGGGAATCGAACCGGGATCGTCTGGTTCCCAGCCCACGCTCAATCCACTGAGCTACACCAACCAGGGCGGGGAGGTAGAGTTTTGACTCTGAGACTCAATATTGTCGGTGTTAGGGGGAGGGGTATGTGAAAAATGACAGGAGGAAGGTAGGGGGCGTTTGTTTTTCTCTTTGGTCGTGTGAGAGGTGCTGTGTCCCTGTCCAAACCTTTCCTCCAGGGCACTTGGACTTGTAGTTCAGCCCGTGCACTTTTCCTCTCAATGTTCTATGGGAAATGTGATCCATCATAAGGCAAAGACTGGGACAGTGTTTCTCGAAGTGGGTCCTGAGTTGAGACTTTCGGATGAACGAGCCCTGCTAAATTTCATTCTGGCTGGGCCTCCCCTCCCCCCACTGCAATCACCGACCTACCTTTGTCTCCCTCCTTCAGCCAACGTGACTGTATCCTTGCCTGTCCGGGGCTGCGTCCAGGACGAGTTCTGCACCCGGGATGCGGTGACAGGCCCTGGGTTCACGCTCAGTGGCTCCTGCTGCAAGGGGCCCCGCTGTAACGCAGACCTCCGCAACAAGACCTACTTCTCCTCACGGATCCCGCCGCTTGTGCTGCTGCCGGCCGCTCAGCCCACCTCTCGGGCTCCAACCACCGCTGTCACGACTTCCACCCCGACCCCAAACAAGACCGTCTCTGCCATCAAGCCCACTCCAGCCTCCACCGGCCAGACTCCTCCAAAGGAAGTAGAACCTGAGACCTCCTGGAAAGAGGAATCTAGCTTGGCTGGAGGTGCCGTTGGTCACCAGGACCGTAGTAATAAGGAGCAGTACCCCACAAAAGATTGGGCCCATAATAATGGCTCTGCAGCTCCCTTGGCAGGGTTGGTGGGTCTTCTGTTGGCCGTGGCTGCTGGCATCCTACTATGAGCTTCTCCACCTGGAAAACTCCCTCTTGCCCTCCTTCCCTGGCCCTGGGTACCCTCTCTTCCCTTTCCCACCACTGGACTGGGCTGGCCCAGCCCCAGTTTTTCCAGTTTACCCCAGTACTGCTGGCTTCTGCTGCACTGGTTTGCGGCTTTGGGAAATAAAGTTACTATTGTATAAATCGTGCCAGGTGTTCTAGTTTTCTGAGGCAGCAACATGCCCCGCTCATCATGGTGCTTAGTCGGAATAGTCACTGGAAGGGTGGGAGAGACAATGATGAGCTTCCTATTCCCTTTCTCCTAGCCAACCTGGACTCTGGGGGGCGGAGTGGGATAATGGTTCCCTCCTCTGTTGGCAGTTGGCCCTGCCTCCCCATCTTTGCGGAAATCCTTTCAGTGTCTGTCTTCCTTACTAGACTGTGAGCTCCTCAAGGGCAAGGACTGTGCCTTATGCCTCCGTGTGGTCAGTTTCTGGAGATGGCCTCAGTAAAATTTGAATTACTTTGTACAGTGTTTTGAAGGTCTACCTCACTTCATTTTTTAAAGATTTTATTTATTTATTTTTAGAGAGAGGGGAAGGGAGGGAGAAAAAGAGGGAGAAACACCAGTGTGTGGTTGCCTTTCTCACACACCCTACTGGGGACCTGGCCTGCAACCCAGGCATGTGCTCTGACTGGGAATCGAACCAGCGACCCTTTGGTTCACAGGCGGGTGCTCAATCCACTGAGCCACATCAGTTAGGGCTACCTTACTTCTTACAATAACCTCTTGAAGCTGAGCTGAGGTGGAAATTCCAAGATTTTTTTTTTTTTTTTAAGATTTTATTTATTTTTAGAGAGAGGGGAAGAGAGGGTGAGAAACATCAATGTGTGGTATCCTCTCGTGGGTGCCCCCAAGTGGGGACCAGAACCACAACCCAGGCATGTGCTCTGACCTGGAATTGAAACAGGGACCCTTTGGTTTGTAGGCCCACACTCAATCCACTGAGCCACACCAGGCAGGGCAAATGCCAAAACCTTTTAGAGGAGCTGAGACAGCCCTGGGGGAAATCTGGGTTTGAACTACTTTCATTTCCTGGGTTTTAGCCAGCTCGTGGGTGATCCCACTGGGGAGGGGGATACTGTGTGAATCCATTAACCAGTGTCGTGGGGTGAGTGGGGTCTTCAGTGATGTGGGGGAACAGAGGGCAAGTTTGTTTAATGGTTTTGTACTCTGCCTCCAGGCCCCACCCTCCTGTCTGGTGTCTTAATTATTCCTTGGGTTCAGCCGCTGTGTCCCACTTGTCCAAAGGGCTTGAGAATGCTGCTGTCAGTCTTTGCTTCCTGTTGGAGACTTGGGGCCTGAGCTCCATTCCATCTCCTCAAAACAGATGAAGGCATAGAGGCCCCACGGAGGAAAGCCTATCTTGGGAATGAGAGGGGCTGGCAGGCTTTGGGACTGCTTGCTTCAGGGGAATAGTTAGGTAATAATAGTAATATTGCCAATGTCAGTATTTCTAAACTTTATTTATTTTTAGAGAGAGGGGAAGGGAGGGAGAAAGAGAGGGAGAGAAACAACTACTGGTTGTTACTTACATGCGCCCCAACCAGGGACCGAACCTGCAACCCAGCCCTGTGCCCCGTCTGGGAGTCCAACCAGTGATCTTTCACTTGGATGACACCCGAGCAACTGAGCCACACTACCTAGGTCTTTTTTTTTTTTCTTTAGATTTTATTTGTTTATTTTTAGAGAGAGGGGAGGGAGGGAGAGAAACATCAGTTGGCTGCCTCTCGCATGCCCCCAGCCAGGGAGCTGGCCAGTAACCAGGCATGTGCCCTGAAGGGGAATCAAACCAGTGACTTTTTGCTTTGTGGAATGATGCCCAACCCACTGAGCCATGCCTATCAGGGTACTATTATTTTATTTTATTTTATTTATTGATTTTGGGGAGAGAGAGAAACATCGTTTTGTTGTTCCACTTACTTATGCAACCATTTGTTGCTTCTTGTATGTGGCCTGACTGGGGATTGAACTGATATCACTATTAATAGGGAGTAGTATGAGGTAATAACAAAGCCATAGTATATAATGATTAGAGTGACAAAACAGAAAATTAGTAAGAGCATGAGCAAATTACAGTGGTAAAATAGTAGCTATCGTTACAGGAATGTTGGTCACTTTTATTTACTTATTTTTTAAAAAGGATTTTTATTTTTAGGGAGAGGGGAAAGGAGGGAAAAAGAGAGGGAGAGGAACATTGATGTGTGAGAGAAACATCATTCAGTTGCCTCTCTGATGTCCCCCCACTGGGGACCAAGCACATAACCCAGGCATGTGTCCTGACTGGGAATCAAACCAGTGAACTTTCGGTTTGTGGGATGACACCCAACCAGCTGGGCCACACTGATCAGGGTGAATGTTGGTCATTTTAGAAAAGTCTTACCAGATACGAGGCCTCTGCTAAGGGTATTTGCATTCATCAGCTCATTTGATTTTCTTTTTCTTTATTAGGTGAAAAAAATTTTCATTTAATTTTTCATATAAATTCTCAGGATGATTTGAGGTACAGAAGCCTAATGTGATTTAACCCACAGCAAACAATCCATTTATCAACATTATGCGCCAGATACTGTTGTAAGTGCTGTGCTTGTATTAACATAATTAACCTATACAACCATCCTATGAGGTAAGCATTAATCATCTGCATTTTACAAGGTGAGGAAGCCAGGCCCAGAGAGGTTGAGAAACTTGCCCCAGTAAGCAATGGAGACTGGATTTTAACCCAGGCAGACTGGGCTTATGGAGCATGATCAGAACAACTGTAACTTTTCCCTCAGCTTGACTAAACTTGAGACAGGCTTCTTGCTGCCTCTCCTTCACCTCCTTCTCACTCTCACCCCTCCCGGTCACTGGCCCTTGCGGAATTCAGAAGACCTCACCACAGAGGCCCCAGATGTCCCTTCCTGTCCCGCCAGTTTCTTGCTTTAGAAAACTTGTCACCCTCAATTCTTTGGCTGCTCTTCTGAGATGTGTGTAAGTTTCTTTGAAGAGCCTCTTGGCAGCTTTACAGCCCAGGAATTGTCTTCCTCAAGGTCCTGGGAACCATCTCTTTGAAATGTAAACTCCAAAAGAAGGAGCACCTCTATCTTCCAGTTTCCCCAGCAGAGCCAGAGCCTATCTTCAGTGGGTGCCTCTCTCCCAGTTGTAAAAAAAACTACCACCTGGGCTGCGAAAAAAAGGGTTGCCAGTTCGATTCCCAGTCAAGAAGGCACATGCCTGGGTTGCTGGCCAGGTTCCCAGTAAGGGGCATGTGAGAGGCAACCACGCATTGATGTTTCTCCCCCGCTTTTCCCTTTTCCCTAAAAATAAATAAATAAAATCTTAAAAAAAAACCCCCAAAACAAGAAAACTACCTGCTATCATGAAGATACAAGAAAGTTTCCTTTTCCTTTGGATGAAGCCAATTAGCAAACACAGATGACCTACGAGCTCTCTAACCCCTCAGCTCTTGAAAACCCTTTGTTTCACACTGAGTTCTGGCCTCTCCTATTGCAGTACGCTTGAATAAAATCTTCCTTCACCTGCAATTAATAGAATATTGAATGCCAACTGTAATTAAGAAATGAAAACAATTTTTTAGAAAATCCTCCTTGCCTGCTCCTTGTTGTCGGGCCGGTTTTCGCTTTGGTAAGCACAAGCTGCTCACAGTGAGAGGGCGTGGCATTTTCCCTCCTCCAAGTACAACTTTTTCGGTTATTGACTATCCTCAGCTGGTTATGTTTAAGAGACAAAAGACTTGGGAAGAGCCTTTTACCTCCCCCTTGTCTGCCTCAAGGAACTCAGAAAAACCTACTTAAATTAAGGGCGCTATCACCTCAGCATAAATGAACCTGTTAGACTTTCCTCTGTGTACCATTGTTTCTGGTGACTGGCAAGGATTTTTTTAAAAAATATTTTATTTATTTTTTTAGAGAGGAGAAGGAGGGAGAAAGAGACGGAGAGAAACATCAGTGTGCGGTTGCCTCTGGAGCACCCCCCACTGGGGACCTGGCCTGCAACCCAGGCATGTGCCCTGACTGGCAATTGAACTGGCAACCCTTTGGTTCACAGACTGGCACTCAATCCACTGAACCACCCAGCCAGGGCCGATTTTTTTTTTTAACCAAATGTTTGCTCCCCGCCTATCTTCCCTTAAAGTCCAAACCACTGCCCCTCTTTTTCCCTAACAGAAGATGCCATATAACCCTCAACTACCCAGTTTGTGTTCAGGCCCCTTATTCTTAGGGAATCCCCGTTGGTGCGTGTGTAATCAACTTGAATATTTCTCCTATTAATTTCTCTCATGCCAATTTGACTGTTAGACCAGCCAGAAGAACTCAGAAGGGTGGAAGGAAAAATATTTTTCCTCCCCTACATTGGCATATCACACAGTTTCATGCCAGCGGCTTGGTAACTAACTGTGTCTCTTTTTGGCACCTCCGTGGTATAGAGCTCCTCTTATCACCTCTACTCCGTGGGGGCTTTTCCTGTTCTTTGTGGGAAATTACAATGTGGGGTAAAGACTCCAGGATTCCCCCTCTTGCGTAGCTCAGCCTTGGGATCCTGAGGTGAAGCCTCCTCTCACCTCCCCGCAGTGTGTCCTGACCCTGTGTCCTGCTGTGGCCTGCGGTGGTTAAGGATGCCATGGTCTCAGAGCTGAAGCAGGCGTTGAAGGAAACTATTTTCTAAAAAGGCGAAATCAGCCCTGGCTGTGTAGCTCAGTGGATTGAGCGCGGGCTGGGAACCAGAGGGTCCCGGTTCGATTCCCAGTCAGGGCACATGCCTGGGTTGCAGGCCAGGTCCCCAGTGAGGGCCACGTGAGAGGCAACCACACACTGATCTTTCTCTCCCTTTCTCCCTCCGTTCCCTTCTGTCTAAAAAATAAATAAAATCTTAAAAAAAAAAAGGCGAAATCATTGTTCTCACACAGATGAAAAACGATCCTGTGTCAAAGGTTTTATTGCACTCATTCATCAATGAGGAAAGGGGTAAAATGTTACAGCCCATGGTCTGTGACAGAAGCCTGAATGGCAGGTGACTTGTTGGGCCACCAGCCAGTCCCTGTCCCCTGGAGAAAAGGTGTCCCAGGGAACGTTATTGCTGCAGGGGGACTTGGCTCATCTGACTGAAGCTCTTACAGGGCAGGGGTCCCCGACATCTCCCGCCCGAAGTCCCACGACGCTGGGTGCCTGCCGGACTCCAGAGCTGTGTGTGCTGCCAGTCACGCTCCTGTGCGGGGATCCCCTGGCGCTTGTTACCATGGGACTTATTTCGGAGATGAAACAAGGGTGTCAGTGGTAACAGTGGATCCAGGGTGGGGCTGTGCTGCTGGTCCCCAGCAGAGCTGGGAAGTCAAGCCGATGCCCACATTGGCCCAGAGCCCGGCCGAGCAGCTGAGGGGCAGATGTGCGGGCTTCTTCCCTAACCCGACTGAGGCTTCATTTGAAATGAGATGTGCCGCCTCCATCTCGGGGCGGATGCTCTTGGACTGTGCTTCCTTCCTCCCCTGGAGCCCAGATGGCTCCACCCAGCACCTGGCCAGCCTCCCAGCACCTCTCGGGCCACCCATCTCCTCTTGGGCCTCTGGCATTTCTCTGCATCCAGAGGCCCTCCCTCAGGGAGGTGTCCGAGGGGTATGTGGGTCTAGACATAGAGCCGTGAGGGTCTCTGCCTGGCTTCGGGGTGGGGCTCAGTGCCTCTCCCTGCAAGCAAAATTGTGTCGTTTCTTTTCTAAAAAAATGTTACCACCCGTTCAAAGGCGACTTCAAAAAACACATGTGTGCAGGTGATCAGAAATGCTGAAATAAATTTATAAGTGGCCCATAAACTGGTCAATATCCAGAGAGGGAAAATCAACTGTGTTTGGCCAGGCAGGACTCCTTCGCATCAATATTAGTTTACTCTCGGTTCAGTGTCACTATGATAGTTTAAGGCAATGATAGTTTAAGGTGGTGGTGACCCAGAAGGGAGCGCTAGACAAGACACCGGGGGATCCTTGCCGCCTGTTGCAAAGGCTTCCACCTCTGGAGGTACCACGTGGTGGGGGAGGCCCAGACACGGTCCGAACTGATGTGGCGCCACAGAGTTGGGGTAGGGCTCTTGGCAAGTACAGGCGAGCACAGAAGAAAGATGCCCTCCAGGTGTGGCTCCTGTCTTGACGGTGGCACCTCCCTCACCTCGGTGACTGTGCAGCTACCAAATGTTGTCCACTTCAGGGTTGCCATAACAAAGTCCAAAACTGGGTGGCTTTAAACAACAGAAATGTATTGTCTCACTGTTCTGGAGGTGAAATCAAGGTGCGGGCCGGGCCATGCTCCTTTAGAAGCTTCTAGGGGAGGATCCGTCCTCGCCGCTTCCAGCTTCTGGTGTCCCCAGAGGTTCCTTGGTTTGGAGACACATCCCTCCGATCTCTCTCCTTCATGTGGACACCAGTCATATTAAATACAGGCCCACCCTAATGACCTCATTTTATTTTATTTTTTTATAGTGTAAAACTTTTAGATTTAGAATTAGTCAGCTGGACTCAGTGTAGATGATCCCAATTTTGTTGGCAGCATCCAAAGCATCCTCGTCTGGAGCCAGTCGAACAGACGCCTTCTTCTCCCCATCAGGCCTGACCAGGGAGTTGACCTTGGTGGCCACGTCGATGTCACAGAACTTCGCAGCCTGTTTGATCCGGTGCTTGTTGGCCTTGACATCCACTAGGAGCACAAGTGTATTGTTGTCTTCTGTGTTCTTCATGGCTGACTCAGTAATCAGGGGGAACGTGATGACGGCATCGTGGTTGAGCTTGCTCCTCCTGGGGGTCTCTTCCAAGGGAATTTAGGCTGCCTTCGGGGCCGCAGTGTCTTAGGCCTCTGGCGGATGGGTGATGTGAGGATCTCCTTTATTTTATTTTATTTTGGTGTGGCTGTGGACGCCTTTTAGCACTGCTTTCTTTGCCTTCAAAGCCTTTCTCTTGGCTTTGGCTTTGGGCGGCACAGGGGCTTCCTTCTTTGCTTTGGGCGCCATCTTCGTGAAAAGCTAATGACCTCATTATAAATTGATTAAATCTGCAAAGACCTTGTTTCTAAACACAGTCATCCGCTGCTTAAAGGTAGGGACATGTTTTGAGAAACGTGTCCTGGGGCGATTTCGTTGTGCAAACATCATAGAGTGTGAGCTTATACAGACTTAGACGATACGGCCTGCTACACCCAGGCGGCTGGCGCACCACCATCGTGTGTGTGGTCAGCTGGACCCTGTGCTGCTACTACTAGTTTCACTGCTAGTGAAGCCGGCTAGGGAATTCTCGAAGCCTCAGTGTCCACGTCTATGACCTGGGTGTGATAACAGTTCCTACCTTTAGGACTCTTCTTGTGAGATTTAAAGTTCATAATATAACTCAAGTACACAACCTGGCATCTAGTAAGTACTCAGAACATAGGGGACCAGCCAGATGGTGAAGGTGATTCAGGCTGATGTAAGTATATTTTGTCAGTGAAAGAGAGACTGCTGAAATAACATTGCAAAATGAGGTTCAAAACCAGTTCGTGTCCTATAGGGCAATAAAACCTTCATCTCTGGGGCCGTGTTGTCTGCTAGACAGAAATCATTTGCAATTTATCTTCTTATTTTAAGACATCGTCTGCAAAGTTCTACTATATATGTGCAGACCTGCATTAGTCCATTCCAACAAGGACCTTGAAATTGGTCAAGCGATGGTCTGGTTTGACTCATCCTGGCTCCATAATTGAAGGTCAGCAATTGCTCCTGGAGCTGGGATGCCTGAAGCTGGGATCTGTATCTTCTGAGGTTAGTTCCCAGGATTCCTATACAAACATGCTGTTTATCTATGAGCTGCGTGGTGGTCAGAGCCAGCACTGACAGAAGCAGTGTCGTGTCGAGAGGGTGGTGGGGTGGGTTACAATTCCCCACTGTCACAATTTGAGGGTCAAAACTTTCAGTCCCGCTCCCCTGGCCTCTGGGGAGGGGAGAGGCTGGAGGCTGAATCTGCCACCAGCGGCCAATGATTTCAGCACTGACGTCTGTGTGATGAAGGCTCCGCAAAAACAAACCCCGGAAAGGTGGGGTAGAGAGAATTCCGGGTTGGTGAACCTGCGCAGGTGCCGGGAAGCAGGCGCCCCTGGACGGGGCACGGAAGCTCGCACGCTTTCTCCAGAACTTGCCCTTTGCATGTCTTCCATCTGGCTGCTCCTGGGTTTTGTCTTTTTTTAAAAATTTTTTTAAATAACAAACCAGTAATCTAGTAAGTAAAATGTTTCTCTGATGCAAGTCCAGGAAGCACAGAGAGTCCCAAACAAGATGGATGCATAGAGGCCCACCCCAAGACACGTCATAATTAAAATACCAGAGGTTAAAGACAAAGAGATGGGAAGGGGTGTGGGGGAATGGGTGAGGGGTGAGGGGATTAAGAAGTACAAATAGGTAGTTACAGACTAGCTGTGGGGATGTAGTAAAGTACAGTACAGGAAAGGGAGCAGCCAAAGAATTTACACCTTGACCTGGGGACATGAATAAAGGTGGGGGGACTGCCTGAGGGAGTGGCGTTGCTGGATGAAGGTTGGCAAAGGGGGAAAAATCAGGACAACTCTAGTAGCATAATCAATAACAAAAATATGACAAAAAAATTTTGTGAGCCGTTCTAGCACATTGATCAACCCCACGGAGAGGGCTGTGAGAACCTGGGGTCAGAAGCAAGGTGACAGACAGCCTTGACTGGCTGAGCCGTGACCTGACATCTGAGAGGGTGGGGTGGGGGGCGTCTTGCGAGACCGAGATCCTAATGTGTGGAATTTGACGTATCTCAGGCGGATGGCATCAGGTGGCATCAGAATGGCATTAACTGCTTGGCAGTGTGGGAAAAAGCACGCCTACCCGGAGATGCTAGAACTACTGGGTTCAGGTTTTCAGTCACAGGATAGTTACATGCCCACGGAGGATCTCCCACAAGACTTACCATTTACACATGGGGAATAGTGACACAGAGGAGAAACCTGGCAGCCACCCCTGGAACCAAGTGACACTGGCAATGGGGCAGAAACACCATGGCCTCCTGAGATGAGGCGCCGAGAAGGGGCCTGGCGGCTCTTCCGTGGTGTTGGGCAAACGCGAACAACCCCGGTCTCTTCACGTGGGAACAGCCATTGAGCCCAAATCGAGGGACATCACGCGAAATAACTGATCTCTTTTTGTCAAAAACGTCCATGCGACGGAACACAGAGAATGACAACCGAATGCAGCACATGATCCAGGACTCCTTTTGCTGCAAGAGAAGTACCTTGAGCAATGGACAAAATCCCGGGAAAGGCCACAAATTAGATTAATTTATGTTTGATGTCAATTTCCTGATTTAGATGAATGTGCTGATTATGTAAGAGTGTCCTTGTTTTAGGAAATACACGCTGATGTACAGAGGAGAGGAAACTCGTCTGCCACTTCCTCCCAAACTGCTCAGGAAAAAATATGCTTAGAGACAGAGAAAAGAATAAATGTGGCAAAATGTTAACTCCGGGGAATCTGGTTGAGGATACGTTATGGGAAAAACTCCCAGAAACTTGGTTCTTCTTCTTCTTCTTCTTTTTTTTTTTTAAAGGTTTTATTTGTTTTAGAGAGAAGGGGAGGGAGGGAGGAGAGAAACACCAATGTGCGGTTGCCTCTCATGCACCTCCCACTGGGGACCTGGCCCGCATGAAACCCAGGCATGTTACAGAATGGACCCATGGCGGGGTCTAGATATGGGGTCCCTCTGTCACTGTGGATTCTTTGCCCGCCACCAGGTATTTGGAATTATGGCTCTTAATGCCAGAGCTTGGTGAAAAAGAAAGGAATTGTTTATTCAAAAGTACAGACTTAGAGTAATGACTTAATGTCTTTGTTAAAATCCCAAAGTTCCTTAAAACACCCACAAACACACAGTCCTTCCTTCCCCACTTTGCCCAGTCAGGCCAGTCCGGGGTACCATATCTCAGGGGAAAAAAAATAGAGGTCCGTGGCTCGGCTAGCCCCCGGCCCTTCCCAGTAATCCATGCTTGGCCGGCAGGCCTCCTGTGGTTCCCAGCACCATCAGCTGTGTTGCTGGGCTCTCCAGTTCTTACTCCAAACCCACAGGGGACCTTCTCATGGCCCACCAGCGAGTCCTTTCCTTCCCTGCAAGGTCTCGCATTGTCCCCGTCCCTAGTCCTGCATTCTTCCTTATTGCTAAGAGAGCTCTTCATTTCTGCTACATCTTGCTCTCTTGCTTCCTAAGCTGCATGGTAAAGGGAGCCCCAAAACCACATGGTTAGACCTTACTTGGCTGCTGCGCCTGAGTTTAAATCCTGATGTGAATCTTCCTCTGTAACCCCATTCCCAACTCCTCCCACAACGGGCTACACCTGCCAGCATTCCCGTATTTCCCCTGCCTTTCTGGGCTGCCACATTAGTCCGGGCAGGTGTGAACCCATGGTGTGAACCACCTCCAAGCTCTCACGTAGGTCCTGTAAAGGGGAGTTTCGTCCCAGTCACTCCTAGCTCCCTGGCTCAAAGTATGGAGAAGCTAGCCAGCAGTTATAGATATGCAAAATAACAATTTGCATATTGGGTATGAAGCTGGTCAACTGTTGATGCGCAAAATAACTCAGTGGCCTTGCTCCATGTGTCCCATCCCCCAATCCAGACTTGTAGGGGTGAGGACATCCTATATTTTTTGGACACCCCAAGTTATGGACTCCATTACAAGCCCTTTTGGGGGGCTTGGCCGCACCCTGTTATGGGCATGTGCCCCAATTGGGAATCAAACCAGTGACCCTATGGTTTGCAGCTTGGCATTCAATCCACTGAGCCACACCAACCAAGGCAAAATTTGGTTCTTCTTGCCAATGCAGTGAAGAATTACATACAGATCAGTGAGTCCATTATTGTGCAAACAGGGTTTATTGGTGATATGCTCTTGAGGAAGAGAATAGGCCTTGCCCAGGTTGGGGAGAAAGGCAAGAGTAAGAGAGACCCTTTGTTCTGAGGACTTATACAGTTGACGGGATGGGGGAGGGTGAAGAGGTTACATAGTGATTGACAGGTAAAGGTGGTGCTTCTTTCCAGGACAGGGGCATGAATACCCTGAAGTGTTAATCACAGGCTCTTTCCTTTGGGCACTATGGGCCCTTTCAGGCCTTGGGGTGAAAGCAGCTTCAAAGGCTTTCTTTCCCAGATAATGAAAAATATACACAGAATTTCAAGGACTGCTGAGACAGTGGGTGGGACATGTCTCCTCCTCCTCTCTGCTTTGGTTTGATGTCTATCCTGCCTAACATCCCCCCTCAAGCATTCAGAACCCAAATCTTTGGGGGCTTGGGGTCGATGACCGCTCTGGCTGCTTCCTGCTGTAAAAGGGACGTTGAGTCTTCTTTGGGTTCCGTCTGCTTGTGACCTATCAGTCAGAGGAGGCAGAGGGAGGTGTCCTTCCATCGGCCATGACAGATGCCCGGAGCCTCCGGTCCCAGAGGTTCAGGACAATCATTTGTAGCTTTATAGCCTCTATTCTAGAAGGGATCAATTCAGTTAATAAACTGACTATGATGGGTCCAAATAGTAACGTTACTAGTATAATTAGTAATGGTGCTGGCAAAGGGGAGAAGCATGAATTGGAGTCCCCAAAAGAGGTTGAACTTTTGATCCCAGATGCAGACTCAGACGCTTTGGATGTTTGGCAGGACCTGTCCTGATTTGTGAAGATAAAGCAACACTCTTCCTTGAGGTACAACCATGTTCCTTCTGCTGAGGCTGAGAGGAATCTAATGCCCTTCGATTTCAGAGGGCAACGCCAGCTGCTGAGTCCAGTTGCTCTTGGAGCGCTGCCAGTGTTTCCCCCCATCTTAGTTCATGACTCAGCTGTTCCCTGTGACACGCGGTGGCGGATTCCGAACGAAGCTCCCGACTGCTGCGCCCGTGGCAGAGAGGATTCCAATAAGTGACATGAGGCCCTTTTGAAAAGATGTCCTTGCCCTCATCATGGGAACGGGAGGGAGGTGTTTTCCCCTGCTATGGGAACACCAGGAAGAACACACCCCAGGGAGCAGATGCCCCTCCACTGTGGAGGGAGGGTCCAGTATGCCTGGGACCCACAGACCCAATAGACTCCTGTCAAAGGGGGATTTCTGCCATCAAAGCAATTTCTGCCAGCTTAACTGGCTGGGTTTCTACAGAGACGTATCTGCCTTTGACTAGTTGCTTGGTCCTTGGGCATTTGGTGCCCCACCACTGCAATCCCTGCGCTGCCAGCGAGGCGGCGACCAGGGGGTCTATTATGGGATTGCGGAAACTTGTGCTATTTATGAATTCAGTGAAGATAGAGCCCCTCTTCAGTCCAAAATGTACGGCGACCTGAGAGCTGCGGTACAGAGTGATACAGTCCTCTCCTTCTTGTGGGAGGAAAGTATTAACTGAATAGGATGGCCTGCCTTGGCAGTAAGCTGTTTTGGGTGAGTTCTTGTCTAAAGGTGGGCTAGGAACAGCCGGCTTTGGAAAGCGGGTATGTATGAAGTTTGTTTCATCCCCCGGGTTAGGAATTCTCCCCAAGATACAGGGTATTGCAGTGAGGACGATGCCGCGCGTAGTGTCTGTGAGCGGGGGATCTGGAATTAGAAAATTTTGTCGGCACTGGCTGTCAGCAAGCCTTCCCACAGGCGTGCCTCCTGGAGCATTACTGACAATGCAGAGAGGGTAGCTGACCTGTGGATGGTTTATTAAGTGAGAAAACAGAGGCCCTCTAGGGGAGCGTTGACTGCTAGTGGAGAAAGCCCTGGGCAATCGCTTAGCAAGGTTTTGAATGGCTATGATGCCCCATGGGTTGGGATGTACAGTCTTTTCGTCCAGGGTAACGGAGATGTTTCCCCACTCTTCCGGTGCCAGTGGCTGAACATAGCCCCAGCTCTGGGTGGAAAGACAAAGCCAATTGGGAGAATTTAATTTCAAAGATTGGGTCGTGTGATTGGCTAATGCATAGGCAGTTTTAGGTGGAGATTTAGCATAAGCGAAAGGGGGTGTGGGGTAAAATAGGAAGCTACTTACCAGACTGAAGAGTAGTCCTGTGGAGAAGGAGCTCGAGGTCCTCCGCCAGCTCGCGGGAGTCTGTAGCATCGTCCTGCTGCTCGGGAAGTCCTGAGGGTTTCGTTGACTCTTTGTCCGGCTTCACTTGAGAGTGATGTACCCAACTGGAGATGCCAGGAAACTTGATGGCTGTTGGAGAAGACATAAGAACAAGGAACTGTCCTTCCAAATTTTTATTAAAATCTAGGCTCCTGGGGGATACATTGGGGCTGTTGCATCCAGACTAGGTTTTTTGCCACAGGCCAAATTCCCAGAGGGCGGCCTGAAACTAAGCTGTGAGTGGACCACCCCTTGGGGAATGTCCATTCAAAGGCAAAAAGAAACTGGGACTTTCTGTCCAGGGGGATGCAAAAGAACGCATCCTTTAGCTCTAATACGGTAAATCACGCAGCAGCCACAGGAACCGCGCCCAGGCGAGGGCGTGGGTGGGGACCACAGGGGGCTGCGGGACCACTGCTTCGCTGGTGATTCTCAAATCTCAGACCGATCTCTAGGAGGTGCCCTTTTTCCTGACCGCTAGTATGTGAGTGTTGCAAGGGAGCTGGCGGGTTTAAATAGCCCATGAGAAAGAAATTGAGGAGTTATAGGCTGAGGCCCCACCTTGCCCCGAGTGGCAGGGAGTACTGCTTCTGGTGGGGAACCTGTGAGGGGTCTTTAGGGCCATTGGAGACTGGTGTAGCACTTTCAGCCTGACCAGGGGCTCCGGTGTCCCAGACCGCTGGGTCAGTTTGTCCTTCCCTTGTGGGGGGTGAGAGTGTTGACATGGCCTTCAATTTGCATAACTAACCCATGGAGAGGCGGTCTTACGTCAGGATTCCCTCTTGTAAACTCCTTTGCTTCCTCACGACTGGAGATGATGGCGTCCGAGGAGGGGAGCTGGGCATCCAGGGTCTACAAGAGAGGAGTGAATTCTTCGTGGTGGGCCCTCCTGCTGCACCCAGGACTGGGCAGGATTGGGAGGAGAGGGGTTCGGAGAAGGCGATAAGGGCAGAGTAGGTGGCCCAAACGAAAAGGTTGTTGTCCCATCTGCCTCATTCATATGTACCCTGCGCTGCAGTCCAGTGATGGTGACCCCTCTCGGTGGGGCCAACAGCTTCAGCTCCGAGTTACCACTTGCAAGGCAGCTGCCGCTCGAGGCCCAGGGGGCTGCCCCATGGCCGGTAGTGTTGCATCTGAAGCAGGGCATTTGAGGCGGCTTATTTCCATTAGGACACTCCCCTGTGCCATGCCCCTTCTCTTGGCACACATGACACTCAGTGTCACTTGGAGGGGGCTGTGCAGGGCCCGCAGGATGTGACCGTGAAGGTCCTGCGAGCACGGCTAGAACTTGGGCGTGCCTAAGTCTCCTTCTGGTTCTGCTTTCTCCAGAGCCCTGGCCTCCTTCTCCTGGTCACGGCTGTAAAATGCCATACTGGCTGCGGTCAGCCTCTCCTCCAAGGAAACCCCGGGTCCCTGGACAAGTGTTTGTAATTAATTTTCTCCTAACATCAGAAGCCGGTTGAGTTAAAGATTTATCCTTTAGTATCACTGGTCCCTCCTAACACTCTGGGTCTAGGTCAGTATGCCTGATGAGAGCTTCTCTCAGCCTTTCCAGGAAAGTGACGGGGCTTTCATCTGGGCCCTGGTTAACAGCAAACTACTTGGACTAATTAATGGCCGTTGTGTGGCCTGCCTGGAGTCCAGCCTTAATACAAAGTAAGAAACGGTTTCGTTCCCACTTTTGGGAATTACTATTATAATCCCATTCAGGGTCTATAGGGGGAACTGCTGTTTCTCTGGTAGGATATTTGTGTTCAGACAGATGTAAGTTGTTAGCAAGCTTTCTGGCCTCCTTCATCAACTTTTTCCCATTCGATGTCTGATAAAGCTTGACCCAGAGCTACCATTCCATCTTTCCAGATCAGTTCATATGCTAAAGTGCTGGAAAGTATCCGTATTTGTCCAGGTTGTTGGAGTAGCTCCCCAGGCCAGCTTTGACCTGCCTGAGCTCGACAAGGTGGGGAGGTCTGTGTGTCAGCTGGGGGCTGAATTCTCCTGCCGTTCCTATTAAGGGTAAGAGCTCAGCAGATGGAGCTGTTTTAGGGGCAGGAAAAGCAGGGGCTGGCAGCTGTGCTGGGGACCCCGGGAGTGGGGCAGTGAGGAAAGCTGAGAAAGGGCCTTCCCTGGGGCCCCTGGGACTGGTTCCATGAGCACCTGGGAGGTGAAGGATGAATCAGTGAGCACAGCATTCATAGGACTAAGTCTCTACTTTTTGCATAAACCCCTACGGCCCCTCAAATAGAAAAACGCTTGTGTGTAAGGAATCTCTGACCACGTTCTGAGACGTTTACAGAAGAGGCTAAGTTGTAGAATTGTATTATAGTTTAGGGTCCCATGGAGTGGCCAAACCTCCCTGTCCCCTAGTGGATATTGGGGCCAAGCTTTGTTACAAAAAAAAAAAAAAAAAATCAGTTGGTCTTGCTTTGAGTTCTGAGGATCAAACCGTGACCAATTAGAAAGGACACATTTTAGGGGTACAGCAGGAATGGACTCTTGGTTCCCCTTCTAGAAAAGGGAAAAAAGGCTAGTGGAAGGAAGGACTGCCCGGCCCCTGGGCGGGTGGGGGTGGAGGTAGTTCCCACACCCTCTGGGAGCTAAAAAGGTTTAGCAGGGGCCTGGGGCAGAGATATCAGGCTCCAGCCTGCGGCCGGACTGAAACACAGCCCAGTTTTAAAGCGGCACCTTTTACCTCAGCCCTGGAGAGGGCGGCACCCTGCTGGTTCGGCCTCAGGGTGAGCCTGAGTTAATCCCCCTATTGTTCCCGTGACCCAGTAGTTCCCCATTTTCCTTTCTGAGTTCTACAGTCTAGGAGGGGGTGAGGTTTTCCCTCTTGTACCAAAGTTCCTAATTAACCGAGACCCAGTGGGGCCAGGCCCAATTTAAAGCTGAAGTCGAAAGCAAGGCTTGGGTTACACAGGAAGGAATAGGCTAGACAAGTCATCCGAAAGCATGGCCTTAGGGGACTAGCTGGGCTGGGCTGGAAAACACAGCGATTCTTTGTAAAGCAGACAAGGGAGTGATCAGGGGGAAAAAAAGACTTAGGCGTGAGGCAAATTTGGACAAAAAGCCCTAGTTAAGAAAACACAGGAGCTGGAAAAGCCAAGGCTAAAACCTTGCCTTCTCCGCTTGAGAACTAACCCTAAGTGGGCGAGTGGGCTCGCTTTACAGTGTAGTGTGCCTCTTGTTGCCTGGACTTGCGCTTGCGGCTGGGGGGAAACCTGAACCTGGCGTGTCCTTTCTTTGCAGTGAGTGCCCTAGTGGCTTTTAAAGGCTCCACCTGTGCCCACCGTGCGGCGAGGGGTCGGGGAGAGGGAGGGAGAGAGATATTTACCCAGCAGAGGTAACAGTGCCCCTACTCCTGTTCCTTCAGGGAGTATTCGGATGCAAATTGACTTCCTAGAAGTCAGATGGAATGGAAACAGGTTCTGTAAGATTACTACAGGCCAATGATTTGATCCAGGGGTGTCCAACCTTTGGGCGTCTCCGGGCCACACTGGAAGAAGAGTCGTCTTGAGCCACACTTTCAAAACGTGCTGTTTCCTGAGAGGGGCTCCCGAAAGCTGTTACCCCTTCGGTCTTCCCCATAGCTCTCACGTGTCTCGCTTCCTCCCTACTGTCTAAAACAGCCAGGGGGGCTCAGAGGGCTGGCTGACCAGCCCTTACTTTGCACGTCCCGGTGATGGGAGTTCCCTGTGAAGCCCCTGCATGTCTCAGGGATTGACCCCAGACACTTCAGCATAGGCCCCCACTCACGCGGGGACGCCCAAGAACTCGGGCTGGGGCAGGAAGTGCCTCTTTTGTCTTCGGAGCCCAGGCCCAGCCTGAGCATTCATTTCAGATTTCATTGCTTCTACCTCCAAACACAGGCCGTTTGCATACCCCGCCCCTACAGTGCACCATCTCCCTCACCCCAAAGGTGTGAGAGACCATACTCACTGCGTTCCAAACGGATCCACCAAGGCACATTTAAGTTACGGGAGAAGCTCCCAGAAACCCAGTTCTTCTCGCCTTTGCACGAAAGAATACGGATCAGAGAGTCCACTACCAGGCAAGCAAGGTTTATTGGTGATGTGTTCTCATGGGTGGGCCTTGCTGAGGTTGGGGAGAAAGGCAGGAGTGAAATCCTTTGTTCCGAGGATTTATATAGTTGGTGGGATGGGGGAGGGTGAAGAGGTCACATATTGATTGACAGGTAAGGGTGGTGCTAGCTTTTCAGAACTGGGCCCGAATACCCTAAGGTGTTAATGGGCTTCTTCCTTTAGGCACTTTGAGTCATTGCTGGCCTTTCAGACCTTGGGATGAAAGCGCAGTTCCAGAGGCTTTCTTCCCCCGAGCGGAGACACAGAATTTCGAGGACTGCTGAGTCAGTGGGTGGGACATGTCTCCCTCCTCCTCTCTGCCTTGGTTTGCTCACTATCCTCCTGCCTAACAGGTATATGGGAATTCTTTGTGTCATTTTCATGACTTTGCCTTAAGTCTGAAATTATGTCAAAAACTTAAAAAAAAATAGCAGGTAAAAATAACACTGTACTAGAAGGAAATAAGTCATAACATACCTCCTAGAAAAGTTGTGACGATTAAAATGAGATAATATTTACAAAACAGGACTGTACCTATTTTTTTCTTTATTTTTAATTTTATACTTTTGTGACGGTGATCATCTAAAAGCAAAACTAGACGCAACTGAGGCAGGAGACAGTCTAGGAAGAGCTCTGAGGCTGCAATACTGTTACTGGCCAGCGTCTAGCACCCTGATTGCCAGGAAATGCCTTTCACCAATTAAGTAGAATAAATAGTAAACTGAGGTGGGGAGGAGGAAGGAGACAGGTCTCACGTGCTAACTCAGCAGTCCTGTGCCTGGTCTGATAGTATGGCCAGGTGTTCCAACATCACAAGAAACACTATGTTAACAAGAAAGGAGGGAAGTCCTTGAAATTCTATGTAGCGTTCCCACTGTCTGGGAAAGCAAGCCTTGAAACTGCTTTCATCGGGGTCTGGAATGCGGGAGAGGGTCCCCGGTGCCCAAAGAAGGAGCCCATAAAACAACTTTGGTTAACTGTCTACCTCTGGTCACTGTTTTAGGAGGGAGTCCTTGAGGCTTGCAGATGAGCCCGTAAATAACTCTAGAAAGCGACCCAATTTTAATTAACTGTCCCTTGTCATGTATTTGTTTTACAACAAGATGAACAAATGGAGACTGGAGCAAGATAAGGATTCGGGCTAACAGACCCCCACACACACCTAAGTTTGGGTAGTTACCTCCCCCCAGGAAAGCTGGCACCACATGTACCTGTTAGTCACTATGTAACTTTTCCTCCTATCCCACCAACTGTATAAGTCCTCAGAACAAAGGGCTCGCTCTCTTGCTCTGGGGGCTCGGGGCGCTCTTGGCGCTCTTGGCGCTCTTGGCTCCCAGGCCACTGGGCCTCTGGCCACCGGCCTCAGCTGCCCAGGGGCTCGCCACCCTGGCCTTCAGCTGCTCTCACTTTTGCCGCCCTGCTTTGCCCTGAAACTTTGCCTTCCACCCCCCCACTCTGCCCAGTCGGTTTTCTTCCATGGGAACAGTCACTAATAAACTGATCACACGCTGATAGATTTGCTGATCTGTAACTCTTTCCAAGCGTCAGCAAGAAGAACCAGGTCTCTCCCGTCACCACAGCTGTTGGAGGAATTGCACAATCACCGGCACAGGCTCGTCTGGGAGGGCCAAAGGCTGCCGTGGTCATCGGTCCGGTGCTCACCCTTCCGGCCGCCATTGCGTCTTAAGGAAAAGCCTGCGGTCAGTCCTGTGTTAAGATAAGGTACCTGGGAGAGTCTCAAAAAGAAGACAAAAGTGTGCACTCTGATCCCACTTACCTGAATTTCAGCAAAACCAAACCTCGCTTCAAAGCAGTGCTGATCTTTGCGGCGGGGTTGGGGGTGTGGGTGGGGGTCGATGGCCGGTCAGTGTTGGCAGCGACAGGATAAGAAGGGGTAGTTTGTCATGTTATAAATATTTTATATCTGGACTCATGAGGTCACTGCTCAGGTGAATATAAATATAAATAACGTGCATAAAGTTTATATAATTTTACACTTGATTTAAATTGCTCTTTGAGAAAACGTTTAAAAAAAAATGAGCTAATGGGCCCTGGCTGGTGTAGCTCAGTGGATTGAGCACCAACCTGTGAACCCAAGGGTCTCCAGTTCGATTCCCAGTCAGGGCACATGCCTGGGTTGCGGGCCAGGTCCCCAGTGAGGGCCATGTGAGAGGCAACCATACTTTGCTGTTTCTCTTCCTCTCTTTCTCCCTCCTTCCCCTCTCTCTAAAAATAAATAAAATCATTAAAAAAAATGGGCTAATGTATATAAAACAGGACAGAACCTGGCATGTAGGAAGTAGTAAGTGTTTTATTGCTTTTACGTTTTTGTCTCTGGCACCTTATAGAGAGATATTTGCCAGGCATATTTATTTAATTATTATTTATTTTTATTTTAAACTTTTTATTTATTTATTTTTAGAGAGAGGGGAAGGGAAGGAGAGAAGGAGAGGAATATCAATGTGTGGTTGCCTCTCACAGGTCCCCCACCGGGGAACCAGCCTGC
This sequence comes from Micronycteris hirsuta, assembly GCA_004026765.1. NCBI lineage: Eukaryota > Metazoa > Chordata > Mammalia > Chiroptera > Phyllostomidae > Micronycteris > Micronycteris hirsuta. The sequence continues at coordinate 39,965 of PVJI01010582.1, forward strand.
AACCCAGGCATGTGCCCTGACTGGGAATCCAGCTGGTGACCCTTTGGTTCGCAGGCTGACACACAATCCACTGAACCACACCAGACAGGGCTGCCAGGCATTTTTAAAAGCATCCATCATTGCCCTGACCCGTGTGGCTCAGTTGGTTGGGGCTTGTACCTGAAAAGCCAAGGGTCGCTGGTTTGATTCCTGGTCAGGGCATGTGCCTGGGTTGCGGGTTTGGTCCCTTGGTCGGGGCAGAGGCAACAGATCAATGTTTCTCCCTCACGTCAATGTTTCTGTCTCTCTCTTTCTCCCTCCCTTCCCTTCTCTCTCTCTGTAACTAACTAACTAAATAATCTTTAAAAAGAAAATAAATAAAAGCACCCATTGTTTCTGTGTGCCAGGCACTGTGGCCAGCACTTTCCTCACACCACTGAATACAGGGTCTTCTCGTAAAGCAGTTGTCGCGTTTTGTCTCCCAGCTTTGATGCTGAAAACGTTTGCGCCCACAGACAAGCTGGAGAGACCACGCGGTGCACGCCCCTCTGCCCTCCATGCAGGTCCACACACCTGGCACGTTTTCTGAGGCTCCATTGTGCAAGTGCAGACCCTGAGGTACAAAGACACTTAAGTCCCTTCTTCGAGGTCACCCTAGAGGGCTCCCCCCAAACAAGTCGTGTGCGAGTCCAGGGGCCATGGGACACAGACAGGAAGGCCCTGCCCTCGCCTTCGAAGGCTCGCCGTGGAGTGCTCCACGCTTCCATGGGGAAGCCACACAGGTGGCTGTATACTTTTAAGTTTAAATCCATTAAAGTTAAACAAAATCTAAAATTCAGGGTCTCAGTTACATTTCAAGTGCTTAAATAGCCACGTGAGGCTGCTGTTACGGGCGTCAGTGACTTGAGCTGTGAAAGAATTGGCACAGAGAAGTGCAGAGAATAAAGATTTTATTTTACCTTCCCAAGGCCGGGAAGGGCTCAGTGCACCAGCACCAGCACTGAGGGGTCAGGGCTGAGAGTTTCTGTCGGGTAAATGGGGCGGTTGTAGAGCAGGGCGATTAGTTTGGGCTGCAGCGTGTTTTGATGTTATCTTTGGGTTCAGGGTCCGGTAGTCAGCGTGGTCTGGCATGTCCTGTTTTGCAAGTTCCTGAGCCTCTGCACCTTCAGGGCGCTTCCAGTAACTTTCTACCCTGAGGATAAAGGCTCACAGAACAGTTAGGGTCAGTCATGCTGTATGGGGTCCGGCCAGCTCTGGGAGAGAGGGCCTGAGAAAGGGGCTTTTGTCCTGCTGGCCACTGTACGGATGGTGCAGACACAGAAATTTCTGTTCTCCAGCTCTGAACTCCAGTGGGGGGCAGAGAAAAGACCTGTAATTTTACTCCACGAGGGGGTGAGGGCAAGGCCTGGGGATGGTCAGACAATGTGTCTGCAAAAGACTGGAAAAATTTAGCCAGCTGGCATTTTCTTCCCTCACTCTTATCTTTAACCTTTTTAAAAAAAATTCAAGAATTTTGTTTTAATGTATTGATTTTAGAGATAGAGAGGAAGGAAGAGAGAAAAAGAAGCATGATTTGTTGTTCCACTTATTTATATTCATTGGTTGCTTCTTGTATGTGCCCTGACTAGGAATCTAAACTGCAACCTTGGTGTATCTGGATGGGCTCTAACCAACCAAGCTACCTGACCAGGCCCTCTTTAATCTTTTCTTTTCTTTTTTAGTCTTCCATTTGGCCCTGGCCTGTGTGGCTCCGTTGATTGGGTGTCCTCCTGCAAACTGAAAGGTTGCTGGTTTGATTCCAGGTCAGGGCACACCCCTGGGTTGCAGGTTCGGACCCTGGTGGGAACCCTGGTGGGGACCCTGGTGGGGACGTGTGCAGAGTGCAAACGATGTTTCCCTTTCACATTGACGTCTCTCTTCCTCTTTTTTTTTTCCTCCCTTCTCTTCTTTCTGAAATTGATTAAAAACAAAACAAAACAAAACACACACACCTTTCCTCTGCTTTCCTATGCCTGTTATTCTTTCCTAGTCTCCACCCTACCTCTGACCTGTTTAGGGGTAGCGCGAGTTCCGCTGCTGGGCACTGCAATCCTAACCGCTTTGATGGCAGTGATTGTGAGCTCTCCAGTGGGCCGAGTCAGAACTGTTATACTGGAATCTGTGTCTCTCCTCGGCTTGCTTGATTGAGGTAACTCCATTCAGATGAAGAAGCTGGACATGGAGTTTGGGACCGGACAGGTCCGAGTTCCTCTTCTGTATTTATTACCTGTGTGGATTGGGGCAGGTGACTTCACTTCTGTGAGCAACCCTGTCCTGTTTGTAAAGTGGGTGTGATCACACGTGCTTCTGAGGGGTAGTGTGGGGATGATGAAGATGAGGTCGGCAACAGCCCTAGCTGGGGAGAGCACTGGGTAATTGGTAGTTGCTGTTTATTTGTAGACACTATTTTCCATTTTCTCCATTTGTAGCTCTTGAGGGCAATGCCTATCCATTGAATGACACAGAATGCCAAAGACAGAGGCGAGATCTGCGGTTTCAAGGCAGTGGATTAAAGCTCTGCAAGGTAAGAGTTTACATGTACTGTCATGGTTTCGAACCCTAGTTGGGGTTTGTGGGCTAATTAATGGGCTTTTCGATCTGACCTGTTAATTTTTTAAAAAGATTTTATTTATTTATTTTTAGAGAGGGGAAGGGTGGGAGAAGGAGAGGGAGAGAAACATCAGTGTGTGGTTGCCTCTCACGGGTCCCCACTGGGGACCTGGCCCACAACCCAGGCATGTGCCCTGCCTGGGAATCTAACCAATGACCCTTTGGTTTGCAGGCCAGTGCTCAATCCACTGAGCTACACCAGCCGGGGCCTGACTTGTTAATTTATGTGAAAATCTGACAGTGCCACTTCAACAAAAACAGTGAAATGTGGCTGTTAACAAAACATCTGATAGAATGTGCTCTTGCGATTGTCACTGAATTAAAGAATACCCAGAATACCCCAGTCCCTGCTTTGGAAAGAGTGATTGTCCAGCCCTGGCAATGCACTCTCTAGACTCCGCCCCATCCGCCAGAACTTCCTGTGCTGATTCCAGTCTGTGCTGTGCGGTGTGGGAGCCGCGAGCAGAGGGCACAGCGACAGGAGACACCCAAGCTTTAATTTTCTTTCATTTGAATGAGCCTAAATGTAGACAGCCACCTGTGGCTTGTGGACACCGTCCTGGACACAAAGCATCAGAGGGACAGCTGCAGTGCTGTCTTCTCATAACTGGGTTCGCTGAGCAAATGGTGGTTCCTGATTCGGATCTAAGCATTGGCATCCTTCCTCCCTGACAGTGAAGGACTGTTGTCCTTGGGGACCTGTCTCTGCTTTTCAATATCAGCGTGATCATGAACTGGCCATTTCGTGTCTCTGAGCCTTAGTTCCCCAATCCGTCAAGGGAGGGCTAATAATTTCCCCTTTGCAGGGTGTTGTGACGTCAGGCTGAAGTTCTAAGCCAACCCCACCTTTTCCTAGCTGTAGGACCGTGGGCAAATTTCTTCATCTTTCCTGGCCTTTGTTTCTGCAGCTTTAAAACTGGCATTAACCTGACCTTCCTTCTAAAACAGTTGTGAGGATTACGGAATACTTGCAAAGTACTTCGAACAGGGCCCGGGTGTGACCTATCTGCTTGCTTTTGTCTTCCCTGCAAAAAGGCCGGACAGAGACAGTGGGTCCTGAAATCAATTTATTAAGGCCCCACCAGTGTTCTGGGGGTTTATTTCTTTACTGTTTCTCTTGGGGCTTTTGTTTCCTGTGTTATATTAGCAGTTCATAAAACCACATTTGACATTATCTTTGTAAGTAAGGGTATATTTTGTTTCGTGAAGCTTTTGCTTCAGGTTCACAAATACGTTGTGTACTGGTCTTGATGTCTAAAATATTTCTTACTTCCAGTGTACTCAGACATGTTTTAAAAGCACCGCTTTAATATAAAAAAAAAAGATTTCTTTTTTAAATTTTTTTTAGAGAGAAGGGAAGGGAAGGAGAAAGAGAGGGAGAGAAATATCAATGTGTGGTTGCCTCTCACACGCCCCCTACTGGGGACCTGGCCTGCAACCCAGGCATGTGCCCTGACTGGGAATTGAACCAGCGACCCTTTGGTTCACAGCCCATGCTCAGTCCACTGAGCTACACCAGCCAGGGCGAATCTTTTTTTAATTGGAAAGATCTCAAATTACAGAAAAGTTGTGAGGACAGTACTAAAGAAATTAATTTTCCTACATCAGACGAGAGTACGTTCCCAATATTATGCTCCACCACGAACTGATGCTTAAGGGTGTGTTTCCTAAGAACAAGGACCTTCTCCATAACTACAGTATAACTTCAAAGATAAAAAAGACTAGCATGGATAAATGACCACCATCTACTCCTCACATTCCATTCAAGTTGTACCAGCCGTCCCACTAACGGCCTTCAGAGTATTAAAGAACACAAACCCAACCGGGGAAATGTCTAACTGACTTCACCAAGTGATTCACGAGTCAGGCAGCAAACCCATCTAGCAAACAGAAGGGAGCTCCCAGCAGCTGTACAAAGAGGAAGGTTTTTATAGGTAGATTACCTCATTAGTGTTTATCAGGAAATTCTGGAAGGATTGGTTTAAAATTCCCTTCCTGGGAGAGACTAAAAAACTGCATTTTTGGTCCGTTTGTTTTTAACAAAGCAAAGGTTTCACCCTGAACTAGAGCATCATGTTTGGTGGTCCTGTCTCCTTAGCTTCCTCTAGTCTGGAAAAATTCTTCCCTTGACCTTCCTGACTCCTGTGAACGTGTCAGGCCAGTTTTTAGGTAGAACGTCCATCGGTCTGCATCGGTCTAACATCTCTTCCCGATGGGATTCGGGCTGTGCATCCCAGCCAGGAGGATCCCAGAGGAGATGGTTAGCTCTCTTCACTTGGGAAAGGGGGCGTCTTCCAGCCTTCTCCACTACCAAGTTCCCCTTTTCCCCTTTGTAATGACTGTGTTTTCTGGGGAGATATTCTGGGGCTGTGCAAATATCCCACTCCTCATCAAGTTTTTGCTTCCTAATCCTGGTTTGTTCTGACGTTCGAATCGCGCCAGTTTGGCCTGTGGGAGCCTTGCAAGCTGTCTCCTGTGTCCTTTCAACCGGTCTGCAGCATTGTTGGAGCATTTTTTCCCCTTCCCGGCACAACGAGGCGTGCCTGGCTCACCTTGTTCTCCCACTGTGCCAGTGCTAGAATTAGCCTTTACTCCAGGAAGCCCTGGTAGAGTTCCCTGGAGAGTGACATTTAGAAACCACGCACTACTTGTTTCTCATTGCTGCTGGGGTCTTGCTTAACCCAGGCTCTCAGTGAACAGAGGTAGGGAATACGGATATATATACACACAGGATTTATATCTATATTCCTACATCTTCCCTACATATTGAAAATCATGAGTTTACTCTCTCTCCAGTTTCATCCCGACACTCCAGGGTTCATTCTCGTTTTCTCCCTTTGCATAATTGCAAGTCATTTTTCCATCAGTGAGAAAGAACTCTGGCTCTCATTTGCACTTGATGGATTTACTTATTTGCTTCACCCCCCTGAAAATTTCCAACCTCTTACCGCTGCCACCGCCCACACCCTACAGCCCCCGGGGTGGATGCTGTGCTCACCCCGCCTTGAGCTCTGGCACCCTCTTCTGAGCCCCGCATCCTTCACTCCAACCCCTCTTCCAGACACCTACGTGCTTATGCTCAGGAAGGGAAAGGAAAGAACGAGAAAGGAAGAGCGAAATGTGTTTAAAATGGAATAGGTTTTGTTTTCCTCTTCCAGTTCCTATGTCTAGGCTCCTAGCTCTGCTTTTCTATCCTCTTGTCTTCCTTGTTCAACATGCCAGATTCTGCATGATGTAAGTGTTCTTCTATTGAACTGGACAGAGGTTTCAAATGTTCCGTGCCGTGCTCGCCCAAACAGAAACTGGAGGAAGAGAAAAGAAAGGAGGAGACGGAGGAAGGACTTGAGGGGCAGGGGCATCTAGTCCCATGAGAAGCCACAGACCGGGGAAATGGCCTCAGTGGCTCCCCATGTTTTTTCCCAAAGTTTGAACTTCGAGGTCCATGTTTATGCTTGAGAAATGCATTTCAGCTTTAGGCTGGGCTTGTTGGGGACAAGGCAGTTGTGACAGGGGACAGGATGGGAGGTTCTGCCTGAACTGGCTTTGCTGGTTTCTCTTCTTCCCGGGTTTGTGTTTTTAATGAAGGGCTTATTTCATTCTAATTACATAGGAAGTCCATGAATACCTTCTTGCTGTGAAACAAACATTTGAGCAACAGAGAGAGAGCAAACAGCCCTTGTGGGAAATGGGCAGCCAGAGAGTGCAGAGGGAGAAATCGGAGCATGCTCGCTCGGAAAGTTTCTTCGCAGTGACACATGCAGATGGCTGTGGACTTGGCAGTTTTCCTCCTAGGAATTCATCGTGGAGAGAGTGATACTAACTCCCATGGTGTGGATAATGCTAAAAAACTAGGAATACCCTAGATGTTTATTAAGAAGAGACTGGTCACATTAGTTATGGTTTCAGACAGTTTGATGCTTGATGGACATTTAAAAAAACAAGGCAAAGGAATTATGCTAAGTGAAATAAGCCAGGCAGAGAAAGACAAGTACCATATGATTTCACTTATACGTGGACTCTGAAGAACAAACCAAGCAGACACAGGCTCACAGATGCAGACAGCAACCTGATGGTGTCAGAGGGGAGGGGTGGGTGGCTGAGTGAAAAAGGTGAAGGGATTAAGAAGTACAGATCCACAGTTACAGAATAGTCACGGGGATGTAAAATAGAGTATAGAGAGTATAGTCAATAATATTGCAATAGCCATGTATGGTGTCAGTTGGGTACTAGACTGTTCAGGGGATCACTTAGTAAGTTATATAAATGTCCAACCACTATGCTGGGCACCTGAAACTAATGTAATGAATGTCCACTGTAATTGAAAAATAAAAAAACCAAAAACAAATACAACACAAAAAAGAAAAATGCAAAGCACATATGTATGTATTCATCTGGAGAGATCTTGAAGATAATATTACATAAAAAAAAAGATGTGGAACAGTATGCCAACATTATGTTAGAAAATGATCTATGTGAGGTGCTGGCCGGGTAGCTCAGTTGGTTTGAGCGTCGACCCAATACGCCAAGGTTGTGGGTTCCAGCTCCTGTCAGGGCACGCGCAAGAAGTAACCAATGAATGCATAAATAGGTGGAACGACAAATCAAAGTCTCTCTCAAATCAGTAAATAAGTTAAAATGAAACATAACAATTGAAAAATGACCTAGGTGTGAGTGCTTGTGGACATCTATCATACCTCAGGAAACACCCACAAAGGCAATGAAGGCTCTTGCCTCTGGAAAGGATGCTGAGTGGCCACAGGATGAGGGTGGAGGGACTGCTCCATCCTCCAAGCCAAGAGTCTGCTCCAAACCTCACTCACCCCTTCTGGGAGGGGAGGGTGATTAAAGGAGACATTGGAATTTCATTCCAGAGCAGGCGCTCCGGAGGGGTCGTTAACGGAGGCCTTCCCGCTCCTCCTGCGGCTTCACCCTGAGCCGCAGCTCTGGGCCTCATCCAGCCCAGACGCGTCGGTAGCGTTTGCGCGTTTGCAGACGCCGGTCTGCTGCCAGATTCCCAAGGGGATTTTTCTAACTCCTTGGCAGTCTGCGGCAAGCAAGAGGGAAGAGAATTCCATCCTTTCCCGTATCTCTTCATCTCACTGCACCCTCTTGCTTGGGCCCAACAGCGGGTTTCCCCTTCAGGATTCTCAAAAACCATCTTCGTTCTCTCACTGCTGGGCCCTCCCCTGAGCGCGGGAGTGCCCCACCCCCGCCTCCGCGGGCTCCCGCACACACACCTTGTACGTGGCCTGTGCAGGAGCCCATCCCAGGTCTGCACCCAAGGGGCTCTGCCGCCAGGGTCCAAAGCCCTGCCCCTTTGCCAGTTCGTGACTTTGGGCAAGCCCTCCATCTTTCTGTGCCTCAGTTTCCTCACCTGTAAAACCGGAAGCAATACTAGGATCTACTTCATAGACTTGCGCTGACACTAATCAGCGAATATATCCATATCTGCCCTGCCCAGTAGGCAGCCACTGGCCGCCCGTGGCTATTGAATCCTCAAGATGTGGCTGGTGTGGCCGTGTGGGGCCTGGGGTCCATCCGAGGGCATTCCTGCCTGGGCTGCAGCGCTGGGGGTGGGGAGAGCCCAGTGGGGGCGCCCTCGCGGGGCACCACCTCCTATGCTGAACACAAGGCCCTGCAGAGTAACACCGCAGTGTCTGGTGGCCCCCATGGTGGGCGATGCGCTGGGGCCTTGCTTCCCCATCACCCTGGCCGGGCGGTGATGTGCGTGCAGAAGAAAAAGCCGGTGGACCACCTTTGACGTGACCTGCTCCCCGTGCAGCCACCACCCGCTGAGGAGCTGCCAGAGGCTGAGCCCCAGCTGCTCTCTGACGTGGGCCACCGGAAGGTGGGGCAAGCCTGGCAGGGTGCTACCGACCCCCTTGCCATGATCCTCAGCATATGGGGTCCTGGAGTGTTCTCTGGCCCGAAGACATGACCGCCAACCTTCCAAATGGCAGAGCCAAGGTGGCAGAGTGAGGTCAGTGTGGAAGAAGGTCCTGAGAGGTCCGTGAAGGTCAGCGAGTAAGGAATACACCTGTCTGTTCCGAGCCAGCGAGGTCTGGAGTCATTTGTCACTGTGGCATCACTTAGCCTGTCCTGACTCCTGTCTTCCCCCACCCCCTGCACTTGCTCTGCAACTGGCATTGTTTGCAAATCTGGTCGAGTTCTCCCGCTGGCTCTCACCCTTTCCTGGTTCCCTGGTGCTATCAGGGAAAGGTCCAGGTGCTTTGCTGTGGCTCTCAGAGGCCATTCCTGCGCTTTAGCGTCCTCCTCCTTGCTTCCAGCTTATCTCCAGCCTCTCCCCGACCTTGACTGACATTCCTATTCCAGTTTACTGTGAGCATCACACTCTTCTGCTCACTTCCCAGGCTTTCCATGTTCCTTCTGCCCAGGAAGCTTTTCCCTTCTCCTGTCTGTCTAGCTGAGTGACACCTCTTTAAGACTCAGCTCAGATACCCTCTCCAGCAGGAAGCCCTCTCTGATCTCCAGTCTGGATCAGGTGCCTCCTCAGTGGCTCCCACCACCCCCAGGCTCCGCCATAGTTGTTCTGACCACTTTACATCATCTCTTTCTGAAGAACAAGTCTCTCTCTGTGGAGATTCTTCACATGCATGAAGAAAGCATAGCCCTGGGATTCATGTGTGTGAGCAAAGCATCCTGCGTGAAAAAAAATCTCCCAAGACAGCATGCTCGGATTGATGTCCGTGGAAAAAAGAATTCTTTGTAGGGGAATTTGGCCAAAATATTTCTTAAAGATTTACTGCCTTGCTGAGTCTCTCCCTGCTGGATCTAGGGGCTTATGTTAATGAATGCCTGGGCTTTTTCCTGCCACAATGTTTATGGTTCTGGAGTAAACAGCCCTAGCGAGCTAGCCCTCAATTTACATATCTACCCTCTTAACGTATGGCCCTGGTCCTGTCTACCACCGGACTGGAATATACAACCTATGCATAAGTTAATGAAGACCAACCTGATGCTCTGTGGCCCGGATCCTCAATAAAAACCCCTGGACCCGAGGCTCAGGGCTCTCTCCCAGAGGATGAGGGGAAAGCCTCATGGTCCCGGATCCCTTTTCCTGTGTATTTGGTGTGAGAATTATTTATAAATGCATTCGGTCACGGTCACCACGGATTCTGCCTAGCTATGAATCCGCAACATCTCTCTGCCACTGGACTTTCAGTGCTCTGAGGGCAAGGCAAGAGCTGTGTTTTCAGCACTGCCCACTTCAGGGCCAGGCACAGGGTACAGTTTCAATGAATGTTTGTTGACTGAATAATAAATGAGTACAGATGCTTAACAGATCTCTTCACAGGATTTTTCAGGAGAGGGTGTTGTCTCTGACCTGCTCTTCTCTGCATTTTCCTTTTTTCTTTTTAGAGTACATATGATTGATTATGCCATTACAGTTGTCCCATTTTTTTTCTCCCTTTATCCCCCTCCAGCCTGCACACCCCTCTCTCCAGCACTCCTCCCCTTAGTTCATGTTCATGGGTTATACATTTAAGGTCCTTGGCTTCTCCATTTCCTACACTATTCTTAACTTCCCCTGTCTATTTTGTACCTACCAATTATTCTTTGTGTTCCCTGTACTTTTTCCCTCATTCTCTGCCCTCCTCCTCCCTGCTGATAACCCTCCATGTGATCTCCATTTCTGTGAATCTGTTCCTATTCTAGGTGTTTGCTTAGTTTGTTTTTGTTTTTTAGGTTTGGTTATTGATAGTTGTGAGTTTGTTGTCATTTTACTGTTCATAGTTTGATCTTCTTTTTCTTAGATAAGTCCTTTTAACATTTCATATAATAAGGGCTTGGTGATGATGAGTTCCTTTAACCTGAACTTATCTGGGAAGCACTTTATCTGCCCTTTATTTTAAATGATAGCTTTGCTGGATAGAGTAATCTTGGATGTAGGTCCTTGCCTTTCATGACTTTGAATACTTCTTTCCAGCCCCTTCTTGCCTGCAAGGTTTCTTTTGTGAAATCAGCTGACAGTCTTATGGGAACTCCTTTGTAGGTCACTCTCTCCTTTCCTCTTGCTGCTTTTAAGATTTTCTCCTTATCTTTAATCTTAGATAATGTAATTATGATGTGCCTTGGTGTGTGCTTCCTTAGGTCTGACTTCTTTGGGACTTGCTGAGCTTCCTGGACTTTCTGGAAGTCAATTTCCTTTGCCAGATTAGGGAAGTTCTCCTTCATTATTTTTTCACATAAGCTTTCAATTTCTTGGTCTTCCTCTTCTCCTTCTGGCGCCCCTATGATTCATATGTTGGAACATTTAAAGTTGTCCTGGAGGTTCCTAAACCTCCTCGTTTTTTTGAATTCTTGTTTCTTCATTCTGTTCTGATTGAATGTTTCTTTCTTCCTTCTGCTCCAAACCATTGATTTGAGTCCGGGTTTCCTTCCTATCACTGTTGGTTCCCTGTACATTTTCCTTTATTTCACTTTTCACAGCCTTCACTTTTTCCTCTATTTTGCGACCAAATTCAACCAATTCTATGAGGATCCTGATTACCAGTGTTTTGAACTGTGCATCTAATAGATTGGCTATCTCTTCGTCACTTAGTTCTTTTTCTGAAGTTTTGATCTGTTCTTTCATTTGGGCCATAATTCTTTGTCTCAGGGTGCCAGTCTGGGTGAATGTTTCTTCTTTAACTCCTCGGTTGTCATACTTCTACACAGTTCAATTTTCTGGCAGTCTGTTTTTTTTTTTTTTCAAATTGGTTGTTGTTCTTCTTTTGGTTGTGTGAGGAAGCACAGCATCTCTACCTACGCCTCCATCTTATCTGCATTTCTCTCCTGAAAGACTTCCTCTGGAGCTGAGACTTGGCAGCTGGCATGCTCAGTGCTGTAGGGAAGTGGCTGTGGTTTCTGTGGAAAGTCCCAGCTAAATTCTTTTTTCTCGACTCCTCTAACCAGTTCAACCCAAACTTCTGTGCTGACTCAACATCGTCATCAACTTTTATTTTGATATGTTCCCAAACACTTTTCCATGCAAAATTTCAAATCTTCAGGAAATTGAACTAATTTTACAGTGAACACACAGGTACCCGCCACCTGGCTTCTTATTCCCTTTGCTTCATCACACATCCACCCGGCTTTCCATCCCTCTGGCTGTTGTCACTTCAAAGTTAGTTGCCTTCGCCAGTGCATTTTTCATGCTACATGACCGTGTATGTGAAATGAACAGGAGTTCGATATTTGCTTACAGTCCATTCTTATTTGGTAAATATCAGGTAATATTTACTTATACTGAGATACACTTTAAAGGAGGTAGGACAAATAGGCACACCTGTGCCAGCCACATCCCTGTCTGGCATTACAATCACTCCGGAAGGTTCTTTCCCACCCCTCCCCCGTCAATCTCTGCGTCTCAGAGAGGAGTAGGGGAGGTAGGAGAATGTGGTGGGAAGAGGCGGTCCAGATCTTCAAGGACCTCCTAGACCAGGATGAGGAATTTAATAATATAATTAATACTTTTATTGATACTCTTATTATCTTATTAATAATAAGATTAATAATAGCATGCTGGATTTTTTTGCTTGCTTCTTCAGATCCTCTCTCTACCTTTCCCTGTCATACTCTTGGGAATGCGGTCAGACCTTGGGAGGCTGATCTGCATGGACCACACTGGGCTTTCTTGATCTCCAGCTTCCTGTTCTGTTTGGTCAACAGGGATACTGGTAAGAGATTGGAGGGAGGGGTACTTATTTCCCCAGCTCCCTCCCTGATGTGGGGGTTGCCTCTGGCCAGCTGTGTGCTCCCTCTGAGGCCACACTTCCAGTCAGGAGATTCTCTCCACACATATCTGGGTTATGGCTGCCTTGCAGGCCCGGGGATGGTAGAAGCTCCCATCTTTCCAGCTCTGGGGTGCTGCACTGTCTCTACTCTTGTAAAGAATCTCTTTATGAAACTCTCCCCTGTCACTCAGCTTGCATTTGCCGTGTGTTTCCTGCTGAGACTCTGCCTGCCGCTGCCCCTGACATACACAGAAGCATCCTAAAAGTAACACTGTTCCCAGCACTTCATAGGAAACAATCTACTTATAATCCACCTGATGACCTTATGTAGAAATAGAGGTTTGAAGAGGTGATAACACTAGCTCTGAGTTTCAGAATCGTGGACTCTGGATTTGAATCCAGTAGGGATCTTAACTTTTAACCCTAAGAGCTGTGACAGCTGCTCTCAGGGTTTAAAGCCAAGAAGTCAGGTGGTGTTTTGAAAGCGCCCTCTGGCAGCCGGAAGGAGCTTTGCCAGCTGAGTTACCACTGGCTCTGCGGAGTATTTTTTGTCTTTGAGGATGCAACTTCTTTATCTTTGAGGATGCAACATCAACTGAACCCTGCGGCGGAGTCACTGCAATTGGACTTTGCTTGGATTCCAGGACGTCTTTTTGGAGGAGGTGACCTTGGAGCAGGGCCTCAACGGCCAAGTGGCAAAGGCCTGAGAGAACTGACCTTGCTCAGGGAAGCAGGTGTGTAGATCCGTGTGGGAGGGAGTTGGGAGATGGGGCTGGGGAAATAGTCGCGGCTCATCCTGGAAAGAACCGTGGCTTTGGGATGTTGACCTGTGACTCGGTTTGGAGCTCGTGAACCAGAGAATTTCAAAGACACAAATCGGAGGGTCAGATGTAGGGTTATCAACTTTTTATTCTGCCAGCATGGACTTAAAAACAAAACAAACCCAAACAAACCATTCTTGGCTTTGGTCGTTTGGCTCCATTGGTTGGGGCCTTGCCCCGTAGTTTCCCGTCAGGGCACACGCGTAGGTTGTGGGTTTGAATCCCGTCAGGGTGCCTGTAGGAGGCAACCAATCGGCGTTTTTTTCTCTCACTTCAATATTTCTCTCACTCTCTAAAAATCAATAAACAAGTCCTCGGGTGAGGATTAAAAAAGTATTTTATAACCCATTCTAAATAAAGGCTTTTTGTGAGGATTTATTGTGTATTAGGGAGTGTCCCAGGGCTGGGTCTGAATCTGCTCTGTCCAACGTCATACCCTTAAAGTCCAGAGTCATGGAAAGCCCTGAATAGCAGGAATGGGTGAAATAGTCAAGATAATTGCTAGGACAAAGCCAGGGCAGGAGTGAGCACTGGGAATGTGGCTGAGGCCGGCGGGCTGAGACGAGTTTGGAGATAGAAGGGAATGAAGCCGGAAGTCTTCACTCTCTGTTATTATTAGTTTAAAACATAAGTCATCTTTACACGAAGTCTTGCCATTTGTGACAACATGGGATGGACTTAAAGGGTATTATACTAATCGAAATAAATCAGACAGCCACAAATACTGTATAATTTCACGTACAGGTGGACATCTAAAAAAACAAAATTAACGAACAACACGGAGACCAACTCACAGATACAGAGAACAGACTGATGGTTGCCGGATGGGGGGCGGGGTGTTGGGGGCGGGGTGAAAAAGGCACAGGGACTAAGATCTAAAAGTTGCTGCTTATAAAAAGTCACAGTTCTGCAGCCTTGACTCTCTCCTAGCCCCTTTGCCGAAAACAAAACAAAACAAAACAAAACAAAACAAAACAAAACAAGAAACAAAACAGCCATGGCCTGGAACAGTGCACGCAGCATGGACAATGCAGTCCCTATTGCAGTAACCGTGTGTGGGGTCAGGTGGGCACTGGACTTAGCAGGGTGGTCACTTCATAAGGCATGCAACTGTCTAATCGCTATGTCGTGCACCTGAAGCTAGTGGAATATTGTATGTCAACTGCAATTGAAAGTGAATTTAAAAATTAATTTAAAAAATAAGTCATCTTTAAATTGTGGCTATGTCCTATATTCTGGAGATTTGGGGTAGGGAATGTATGATGGAACTACCCAATTTTGAAAAAAACATTTTGCAAATGTTTATGCAGGTATTGGGACACAAACCTTTTGTGCCTTTTCAGATCCTCTTGGTGACCCTGTTCCTAGTGAGAGGCACAAGAGAGAGAAGGAGGCCCTGACCAGTGTGGCTCAGCTGGTTGAGCATCGTCTCGCAAAGTGAGGAGAGGTCACCAGTTTGATTCCTGGTCGATCAGGGTTCGTGCCTGGGTTGTGGGTTTGACCCTGATCAGGGCGAGTACAAGAAGCAACCGATTGACGTTTCTCTCTAACATCGATGTTTCTCTCCCTCTCTTTCTCCCTCCCTTCCCCTCTTTCTAAAAATAATTAGATAAAATCTCTATTTAAAAAGAGAGAGAGAAAGAGAGAGGAAGGAACTAATCCAGGACTCTTCAGCTGGTGAGGTATAAATTCGGGATTTGAATCCTGGGCAGACTGGCTCAGGCTCCTAAACATGTTCCTCTGTTGTTTAAATTACCTTTTACTAGAATTTCATGTTTCTTCTAAACCAGTGCTTTTTCTTTTCTTTTTTCCCAGTAAGGTTACCATTAACTTCTTAGGAATTCTCTAGCACTGGGAAAACTTGTTTGATAGCCTATTTGTGCCACGGCCTCAAGTTTAATCTCTCAGTTATCAAAATTCAGAACAAAGTCAACTCTCAGTCACGCAAGTCCCCATATCTGGAAACTACCATTTCTTGCAAGTGCCACGTGATTATACTGAAATATCTGATCAAATGTTCCTTAAGAAATCCCGCGCGATGTGGGGGGAGGCGGCACAGTGGGAGACACACAGCCCGCTGGGGCAGGGGTGCTGCGGCCGTGGAAGGAAAGGAGAGAGAAGGAGACGTTTTTCCATGAAGGAAGGGCCCGGGGTGGGGGCGGGGGGATGAGACTATTAACAATAATGGAGAGCCCTCGAAGTGCTCCGGTGGATCCCCTTCTTACCGAGGGAAGGCCGGCCCCCTCGCCGTGGCCCACAGCTCCCTGCAGGTCGGGCCGGTGTCTGTCTGCCCCTGTCCTTGCACACTGCCCTGTGCCCACCCACTCCAGCCCTGCCGTTCCCGCGGCCTGGAACGCCCCTCCCCCACGTCTCCACAGGGACACCAGGGCCACTTCTGGAAGGCTCCCCTGTGCGAGGTCAGCGCTAAGCAATGCGTGAACGTTAACCCCCGAATCGCCTCCTCACGTCCTGCAGGTCAGGGCTCACGTGACCCTCTCCCTGTGAGGCCCTCCCAGGCCGTCCTGTTCAAACACCCTCCGCCCGCACAAACACCATTACTCTTCCCCACTTTTAATTTTTTGTTAACACTAATCCACCACTAACCCAACATGTATTTGGTTCTCCCTTGTCTGGGATTGAACCACCGCAGCTGACTGAAACGTCAGTTCATTGAGGGTGGAGACTTCTGTCTGCCTTGACCACTGTTGGGTCCCCAGTGCTGGGACAGTGGCTGGCATACAGTAGGTGCTTAATGAATATTTGTGGAACAAATCTATGGAGTCCTTCAATTCTGGGGACCTTCCATGGGTCGTCTCATTTAATCCCCTCACCTATTCTACGAAGTGGAGGGTCTTCTCAGGGGGCTTGTTCCACAGATGGGAAAACAGAGGATCTGAGAGGTGAAGTCACCTTCCTGACGATGCACAGCTGGCGGCAGAGCTTCTATACACAGGGGGTCCTCTGGCTCCTGAACCAGCCACCTTGATGCCGCTGCCCTAGCTGAGGGGACAGTGGAGCTGGGAGGGTGGTTCAGCCATGGAGCTGCACCTGCAAATGCTGGGGGCCACATCTGCAAATGCTGGGGGCCGTGCCGGGGAGTCCCAGCCTCTGAGAGGTGGGCTGGGGTCCCCCTGGCGCTCTCTCTCTGTAAACGGTCTCTGGGAGGAATTAATGTGCTCCTCAGCGTGAGTGTTTTAGATTTCAGGCTAGTTTGTAAGAGACAGTGGTGCTTTTCCCCAGAAGACTCGACTTCCGATTGTTTTGTGATTTTAAAAAAGACTGAAATAAAATTCGTATCACGTAAAATGAACCATTTTAAAGTGTATAGGTCAGTAGCATTTAGTAGTCACCATGTTTTGCAACCTTCACCTCTATCTGGTTACAAAACATTCTCATCACTCCCAAAGGAAAGTCTGAATCCATTAAGCGGCCACTTCCCATTCCTCCCTCCTCCAACCCCTAGCAACCCCGAGCTGCTTTCTGTCTCTGTGGGCTTCTCTGTTCTGAACATTTCATATAAGTGGGATAATACGGTATGTGACCCTTGTGTCTGGCTTCTTTCACTCAGCATAGTGTTAGCAAGATTGGAGCATGGGGCAGAGCTGCATTCTTTTCCAGGGCAGCATAATATTCCACAGCGCGCGCATGTGTGTGTGTGTATATCACACTTTGTTTATTTGTGTATCCAGTGATGGTGGGCATTGGGGTTGTTTTGTGTTTTATTTTTAAGATTTGATTTATTGATTTTTAGAGAAAGAAAGGGAGGGAGGAAGAGGGAGAGAAACATTGATGTGACATAGAAACATTAATTGTTTTTTTCTCGTATGTACCCCAACCAGGGACTGAACCTGCAACACAGGCATATGCACTGACTGGAAACCCAACCAGTGACATTTTGTAATGGGGTGCAGAGTGAGGGTCCCCTGAAAATAGGAGAAACCCCCCACAAACTTTGATTGGGGAAAGGAGGGAAGTGGATGATATGGCATTCAAGATACTTTGCATAACAATGGCGAGCTAATGTGCATTTCTTGAAGGAAGAGGTCTACCCCCCAGGGCGAAAGGTGCGTGTGACTCTGAGAATATTCGGGGAATCGTGACACAGCCAGGGGAGCTGACACAGCGCCTGCAAGAAGCAGGGAGCAGATGCCCACCGCAGCAGTTGCTGGGAACTCTTGCCCTGACTAAAGATGGCAGCTGAAAGTAAAAGATACAGAGGAACTGGCAAAAGTGGCACATTATAGGAGGGGCTGGCTATGAGGTCACAAAGGAAGCTCCGGGCCAAGCATTAAATGAGGATGGGCTGAAAGAGAAGTAGAAGCCATGCGGTCTGCAAGGGTGTACACAGGAGTCGGCTATGACATCTGGTGTGCAAGGGGGAAGCCACGCGGTTTGGAATTAAGAGCCCAGCAGGAGGTCTGGAGTGAGAAGGAGAAGACCGTGGCAGAGCCGATGGAGCTGGGTGGGGACCTGCCTAACCAAGCACGGATTCGTGGGAGGGGCTTGGAGCTGAACTGTGACTGGGAATGCTGAGACTGCAGACTTCTCTGAAGGACACATGGAGAAGCCATGCTCTTGGGACGCATGCCTCCCTGGGCTGCACCCTGATCCAGTGTAACACGGCACGTGCCTTCCTGGACTACTACATGGAGGTGAGGACAGTGCACCCCACGTCCTGGAGGAGAGAGCTGTGTTGAGGGAATGGCGACTCTGGAACCCACAAGTGCCCACTCCTGAAAGGATGGAGATCTGTTTACATGATGAGGATACGGGGAACTTGTGGGCGTGGTTTGGCTCACAGCCTTTTGGGGAGGAAGGGAAGTGCTGGGTCTGGTGGGAGAACAGGGTTTGCAGCTGTAGTGCTCTCAGCCCCCGCCCGCCCCCACCCCTGCCAGGAGGTTGGGATTCTGTTAATAAAAACCTGTTTCCTTCAGCAGTAGTTGTTGGGTCATGTGTCAAGCTGCCACGTGGGTGAGCCCCAGTTTGCTCGGTAGCACTTTTGTTTTGCAGGCCTGCACCCAACCCACTGAGCCATGCAGGTCAGGGCTGCTTTCATGTGCCCCTTTTTAAAAATAATTTTTAAAAAAGATTTTACTTATTTATTTTTAGAGAGGAGAAGGGAGGGAGGGAGAGAAACATCAATGTGTGGTTGCTGAGTGCTGGCCCACCACCCAGGCATGTGCCCTGACCGGAATCGAACCTGCAACCCTGTAGTTCACAGGTGGGCGCTCAGTCCACTGAGCCACATCAGCTGGGGCTCGTCCTGTCTTACAGATGAGGAATGTAAGACACAGGAAGGTGAAGTCAGCTGACAAATGGCGGCGGTGGGATTCACAGCCTCGCAGCCCAGCGTGAAGATGTGAGCAGGGGTCTGTGGGTGTCAGCGCCATTTAGTTTTGGTTGCAGCACCAACCACAACCCCCGGTAGCGCCTATTCAGCTGGGGAGTCTGTGGGCGGGGCTCGCCTGGCTGGCTCTCCAGGGCTCAGCTGTGCTTGCTGGGATGTCTGGGGTCAGCTGTTGGCTGGGACAGCGGGGACATTTGGTTTGGCTCCCTCTGTCTGTCAGCGTCTGGGAGGCTAGCCCGGGCTTGTTTTCATGCATGAGCAGAGGTGCAGGTGGAAGTGGACGAGGCCTCTCGATGGAGACCTAGGCTTGAAGCTGGCAGCCTGTCACTTCGACATCCTTCTGTGGGTGAACGCAGGTCCCACAGCCAAGCCGGTGTCACCTAACTACAAAATTACACGGTGAAGAGCGTGGACTCAGGGAGGTGAAGAATGGCGGCCAAGCGTACAGTCCACCCCAGCTCCCACCCGCTCCACGTTCTGGGGGCTCTGCTCCTGGACCAGAGAGTACGAGGTCACCTGGGGGAGGCCCCCAAGGAACTCCTGGTGGGGCTGCTTTGAAGGGAACTCTCAGGCTCAGCGAAGGGAACAGAGCCAGAGAGGGTGGCGCGGGGGGGGGCGGGGGGGGCTGTGGGGTCCGCATTTCTCGCTTGGGTGTGGTGCTCCGCCAGAAGCTGCAGGAGGTTTCGGCCGCACTCCTCTTGCAGGCTGGTGGTGAACGGATGCCCTCACATTGCTTGATCGTAGTCCCTGCATTACCTGTTTGGGGGGTTTTAATCTAGGCAGATTAATTGAGCTCTATCTATCTACGCATCTGTCTGTTGTACCTCCATCTATGTTTTTCTTAATTTTTACCTTTAGCTCCATGAAACATTGGTTCACAAATAAAAGTGCAGGATGAGGGTTTCATCTCATCTTTTTGAGTTCATTTCAAAACCTTTTCTCACAGCTCTTATAAGCTTCACACCGGCCTTCCATCCTGGTCCCATTCGGAGGCCATTTAGTTATCACAACAGTTCTGGAAAACCAGGACGATGCTCACCGCCCTATAAATGCAGGGGTGTTCCTGGTTTGCACAGGCCAGTTCCCCAGGACTTCGCTGCTTGTAAAAGTCAGCTTATACCTTTTGCAACAGCATGGATGGAACTGGAGAGCATTATGCTAAGTGAAGTAAGCCAGGCGGTGAGGGACAAATACCTTATGATCTCACCTTTAACCGGATCATAACCAACAAAAGCAGAAAGCAAGCAAA